>JAVYIG010010076.1:0-72293 GCA_035222895.1 Strongylocentrotus droebachiensis | reverse complement strand
GTTTCATATAACGAATGTCAATGATAGATGAAGTCCTAGCGATGTTTACATCTTGCATTTATCATTCATAGCATTCATGGACGGACACACGGTGTGGGGATATTTGTGGCATAAAATATCATTATATTACAGAGATCAGGTCCCCTTTCATGACCTCGAGAAGGCCGCCTAGGGTCTTGAAATAATACGCCCTAGGGAATAAATATCTGGAAGATTCAAAACCATTTGATAACTAATCCCCCCCCCCCCCCTCAACATCAGTTTGTGGGCATGAAGAGGACCAGCGGAGTTTTCCCTGTGATCATGTTCACTCAGAAAAATTAATGTCAGGACAAACTTCGAACCCCCCTCCCCCTGTCCTGAAAGTTCTGGGTCCGCCCTATATACCCTGGCTTGTAAACGTAATCCTGAAAGAAACCCTTTCGTTACCAAATCCCGAGTAGCAGAAAATCGGTTCTCCGGCACAATCGCAACCCGATGTTGGGTGGAAGATGGTGGTGAGAAGAAGGAGGATGGAGGCTGGGATGAGGGTTGCCATGGTTATTATCTTTGTTCACAATGCCGCTTAATACTGTAAATAAAGTCAGTAAGAGAGAGAGAGAGATAGATAGGAAAGACAGAGAGAGGGATACAGACAGACAGACAGAGAGAGAGAGAGAGACACAAACACACACACACATAGAGATAGACAGAGGGAGGGAGAGAGAGAGAGAGAGAAAGAGACAGACAGACATACAGACACAGGGACAGAGACACACAGAGACATAGACAGACATAGGGGAGAGAGAGAGCGAGAGGGCGAGAGAGAGAGAGAGAGAGAGAGTGAGAGAGAGAGAGAGGAACAGACAGACATAGAGACATGCAGACAGAGATATAGAGAGAAAAAGAGAGAGAGAGAGAGAGAGAACAGACAGACATAGACACACAGACATATATATATATATATATTTATAGAGAGAGAGAGAGAGAGAGAGAGAGAGAGGGGAAGCGAAAGTTAGAATTTAAAAAAATGGAAGGGATATCGGAAGGAAAACTGACAAAATAAAAAAGTTCATGCGTACGAACTTGACACTCAGCAGGGAGGTGACATAAGTTAACCCCGGAAGTTAACTCTTTGCTCTCAGTCAGCTAGGATCAGATAACTCAATTTCTCGAAGACATTGGTAGCATTTTTGTACTGTAAGCATTGCCATGCACAATGTACGACCATTGTAAAACATTGCCTATTGCCATCATTCAGTATATCAACCGGCATACAACTGTCGTGGTGTATTTGTGAATTGTAATCATTAATTCTGTAGAGGTGTTGTGGTCTAGTGGATAAGTCACCCGACTTCAGATCACAAGGTACGAGGTTCAAGTCCCGACGCGGCACATTAATGTCCTTTGGGAAAGACGTGTATCTACATTTGCCACTCTCCACCCAGGTGTAAATGGGTATGCTTGAGCGCTAGTTACTTTGGCAGCTCAACCAGGGTAATATGTGTAAAGCGCCATGAGCGTCAGAACATGGCGGATACCGGCGTTATATAAATATCCATACTTATTGTTATAACATCGCTCATCCTGGGCATATTCAAATTTTTCCCACGCAGTTTGCAACAACTCTCTCACTATATTATTGTAAATGAACAACAAAAACTTACCTTGTAATGACAGCCAGTCTTCACTTCTCTTCCCTTTCACTTTCAGTCTAGACGGAGAAAAGTTTGCCGTGGGTTAGCGAATTTTCTTCTAATCTTCCAGCTAAAGTTAGTTGCTACAAGACCACCACGGAACCATCACGAGCAATATGAGTTGTAAAACAGGCTGTTGTCTAGATTGACAGAGTTATCTTTCAGAAACTGAAACTTTTCAAGTGTGGTGTTGACCTAAATATCTGGTAGCATTTATCACTGACATACACAATTATTCTGCACAGTTTGCAAAACACGACATTTCTATCACTTATTGTTATGCAGGATTTACTGAAGTGTACCCTAACTGGTATTCATTCGCTGTGCTTTTTTGTACTACCCTCGGAAGTATTGTGTTTACATAGTGCGATAATAATAATATGTTCACATACATGTATATCCTAGGGCGAGTTATACATCATTATCGCAGTCGAGAGTCATTTTCTTTTCTTTTCTAAAGTAAGGTTATTCCATTACGTACGATGGCATTCTTCTGCTGCCTGTGGCGTGTCCAGCAAAAGGCGTAGTCGGTGTACGCCCGCCGCCCCCCTGCTCTAAGTACCCCCATCCATATAGCTATATTGTGTGCTTTCGTATAAAGGCCATATTCATTTCGCCGCCTATACCCCCATGTCTGGATACGCCACTGACGGGGGGGGGGGGGGTAACCAGGTCCCCTTTCAATAGCTATGATTCGCCTTCTTTAGACCATTGCGACTTTTTTGTTGATTTTTTTATATTTTTACCAACAGCAATACATTTCATTCAATTGTGTTTACATATATACAAGAAGAGAAACTATTGGTTGGAAAAAGGGGCCAGATAATAATAGCACATGTGCTAGTCGAGTCTAACCCCTTAAAAAGCCAAACAAATGGTACACATCAGTTTAGAAATCGTCTGAATGTCGCCCCCTATACCTTAATGTCTGGATACGCCACTAACGGGGGGTGGGATGTACCCAGGCACCTATTTAATAGCTATTGTGTGTCTTATGTAGGCCATTTACATTTTGCCCCCTATACCACAATTACGCCCTTGCACAGGTGTTCATTTTCTCATCTTTTTCACACTAAGTTCAAGAAACTTGTACATTGTACTTCATTGTGAGCATGGTGATATTAGACTGCAACGATGTAAGTCAGGTTTTCATGCGCAATGACGTTGCCTTGGATAATTATTCATAATTGTTCCCCTGATGCCTATGAGTGCATTTATAAAGGGAAAAGGGACACTTGTCAAAATGAAAGGGGCACTTATCAGAGGTGAAAAGGGGCACTTATTTCAAAGGGGAAGGGGCACTTATTACAAAGGAAAAGAGACACCTCTCAGATTTGAATAGGGGCAATATTTAGGAGTAAAGGGTCCACTTATCAGAGTTTGTAATTGACCTGAAAAGGGGCACTCACGAGAGATGAAAAGGGGCATTTATGAGAAGGGGAAGTGGCTCTTATCGAAAAGGAAAAGGGGCACTGTCAGAAGGCTAAATGGCACTTATTAGAGAGGAAAGGGCGGGGGGGGGGGGGAGTGTAAAAAAGGGGGCTCTTATCAGGAGGGGAAGGGGAACCTATTACAAAGGAAAATGGGAACTTGTCAAAGTAAATCAAAAACATATCCCGCACTTTTCAATTCTTAACCCATGCAATACTTCATACATTTTGATTTGGGACTATTTTTTTAACAATAATTATAACAGAAAACGAATGATCATACGAGAAGGAGAGATCTTTTTTTATTAAAAGGGATATACAATTCAAAATGCTCTGCGGTGCATACCTTTGCATTTAAAACTCAGGCAGAACTTCTTCTAATTAAAAGCGGGAAAAGTAGGTTCCCATTACGACGTCACACATTTTCGGAGACTGCTAAGCTATAATTTCCTGCTTTAGAGACCGTTGGCTAAATGATTTATAGTGGTCAGTATAGTCATTAGTGGACTGGTTAGCGGATATCGTAGACGTATGCGATTAAAATTAAGACGGACCCACTTTTAATTGGTAGTAAAACGGTAGACCTATATTAAGCCCAGTTTAATCACAGATTTAATGAGTGATGATGTGTCGTTGTTCCGTTGTTGAATGCTTTAATCACAAAATATATCCATGGCGTTTTTGTAACGGTTATCAAATATGAGCCTAAAAAAGAAATACATTTATGAAATGAATATTTATATTTGTAATGCTTAAATATATCAACAGGACGTTGTAATTCTGCCCTCATCATGCTCATGGCGGACAATACTAACACCAATTACGGGGGGGGGGGGGGGGGGTAGGTGGATGTATAATATTGATAGATTGAACTCTATAATAAGCAGGTCAAGTTTAATGAATACCAATGCTATGGTTTTGTATACCTGGGGCAGCACCACATATAACAACCCTGCCATTCCTTGAGAACCTGCAATTATTATCATACCAGCATTTCCAGAGGGAAAATGTGAGTAAAAATGTGCTCCTTGGCCAAGAATGAAAGCACCGAACAAGGTTCGAACCTAGGCCCTCTTTGTTAAGGAGTCTTCACTAATATACCACAGTGCCCAAACCTAACCATGATCTGGAGAAAGATTTGCCACCTCTGCTAAACAGCTATTAAGATTTTTAATTAAAACATTTTTCTCATAGATTCAAACCATGTACTCTCCTTTGGCATTTTCAGATAGAGGTGAGGCAAGCGACTTCGCCCATAAAGAAGGCCCCCCCCCCCCACCCCCCGCTTATCAATATCTAAATATTGCTTAGATTAACAGGCAGTTGATATAGGTCTGAAGAAAATGACTGATCCAAAGTGTACTTCTTACTGAGATGTTGATTAATTGAGTTATAAACGCGATATGTCAATGACTTAACGACTTGTGACGATTTCTTAATGTGAGGAATTTAGAAAGTGTAATATAATGACGACACTTTAGTTTATATCGAGTATATGAATGGCGTATGCTAAAGTTATTAACAGTAATGACCAAGACATCGCGAGGGTTTCCCCTTCCTCTTCTTCTTCTTCTTGTTCTTCTTCTTGTTCTTCTTCTTGTTCTTGTTCTTCTTCTTGTTCTTCTTCTTGTTCTTGTTCTTGTTCTTGTTCTTGTTCTTGTTCTTGTTCTTGTTCTTCTTCTTGTTCTTCTTCTTGTTCTTCTTCTTGTTCTTCTTCGTGTTGTTGTTCTTGTTCTTCTTCTTGTTCTTCTTCTTCTTGTTGTTGTTTTTCTTCTTCTTCTTCTTTTTCTTCTTCTTCTCCTTCTTTTTATTCTCTTCTCCTTCTTCTTCTTCATCATCTTCTTCGTCTTCTTCACCATCTTCTTCTTCTTCTTCTCCTTCTTTGTATCATTATTCTTTCTTCGCGTTTTTTGTAATGATGGATTCCACATTATGCATACGGTTTCGCGCGTGACTGAATTTCCTCCTCCTTTTTCTCATCTTCTTCCTCCTCCCCATCTTCTTCTTCTTCTTCTCCTTCTTCTTCTTCTCTGTATTTGAACATTTTCATAGTTTAAGCACGCGCATTGGCCTCATTCTTTCTTAAGATAAGCTCTTTTGGTTCATTCTTTCTTTTGTGATTTTTTTCTTCTTTTCGTCTGTCTCTCTCTTTTTCTTAATCTCTAAGATTGTGATCTTTATTCGCGTAGTAATGAATCAAACGTATCATAGCTCGATGCTAAAACTGGAGTGGAGCTCGTCATACACCATTATAATTCTAGCAACTGAACTTACTTGTCTTGTTTGCTCCAACATGCAACTTGGATCCCTGGACAAAACTAACTGAGAAATCTCAGGAGAAGAAAGTAAAGAAAATTGTTGACCTAGGACGTCATCACAACATCTTTCTTGACAGAAGTCGGTAAAGCAATCATCATAATTATAGTAGTTATGGAGAGAATGCAAGATGTTATAACGATCTGCTCATTTGTAATACAGTGTATGTAGCAACGATTGAGAGGTATCAAAAACATATCTTAACCAAATTTAACATGTTATGTGTGCCAAGACGAGTTGATGATCATTATCAATACCCTGGTTACATCCCCTCGCCCTTCCTTAAGCTGTCCTTTTCTGTCTTTTCTATCGACATCCCCTCCTCTTCTCTGCTCCGTTTGTCTTCCCCACTCTCTCTCCATATCTCTCTATCTTTATCTCCATCTCTCTCTATCATTCTCTCTCTCTCTTTCTCTCTCTCTCCCTCGCTATCTTTTCCTTCTATCTCTATTACGCTTCTCTCTCATTCTTCTTTCTATTTCTCTTTCTCTCTCTTTATTTCTTTCTTTCTCTCTCTCTCCCTCTCTCTCTCTGTGTTCCTTGCTATTTGTTCCTTCTATCTCTATTTCGCTTCTCTCTCCCTTTCTTCTCCTTCCCCCTCTCTCTTTCTCTTTCTCTCTCTCTTTCTCTCTCTCTCTCTCACTCCCTCTCTCCCTTTCTTTCTGTTCCTTCTATCTCTACTTCGCCCCTTTCTCCCTTTCTTCTCTTTCTACCCCCCTCTCTCTCTCTCTCTCCCTCTTCCCTCTCCCCCTCTCTCTCTTAATCCCCCTTCTCCCTCTCTGCCTTCACCTCCGTGTATCATCTGTATCATCCAGTGTTGTTCTCATTAGAAGCAATGAGTTTGATTCAGAGGAATTCTAGGTGTTCCATTTTTACCAGATCCTAGATATATATCAGTGTAATGAAGGAGGTCAACACGTACCTCTATATAGCTGTTCTTCGAACTGTTTCCATCTTGAAATAACATTGATGAAGTTTCCACGCCACGATGAGCAGCCTTAAAAAATGAAGAGACAACAAAAATAGGAAAACAAAATGAAAAAAAAAACAAAACAAACATTGAATTTAGAAGTTTGTTTGCTCCACATTTACATTAAAAAAACAATTCAGGTTCATTCAAACTGAAGGGTAACAAACAATACCTAAAGATAACTTAAATGAAGTATATAATGTTCGGTAAATTAGCAAAGTATTTCTTGAGAAGTGTAGATACGACAGGCAATATGCAAACAGTGTTAAATTTGAGGGGCCGAAATCTAAAGGAGAGAAGAGCTTGTACAAGATTATAGGCTTATATGAAGAGTAACATTACGGTGTCTTTTATTTTTTTCAGTGGAAAGTGAAACATTCGGAATCGACAAAAAAAATGGAAAGGAGATGTAGTGGAAAAGCCAGAAAAAGTAGAGACAAGAAAATGTTCAAGAAGAAAACATTAATGAATTAAATTATACGAGGCAAAAACAAAACGGTGCAGAAAGTTAATGTACAAGCCATTTATTTTCCGCATTTGAAAGGGCACAATCTTTTCAAAATATAATGTAACGATTTAAACACGCTTCATATCATGCAACCAACATAATGTTGCTTCCCGCAATAATAATCAAGAGTGAGATAGAAGAACTTTAAAAAAAATGTCACTTCGTGCCTCTTTTAAAAGCTGATGTAACTAGATTTTCTTTACAAAGGGTGTCACACTATGGGTTCAATACAAATCAATTCTGTATTTTGGGCATTACTACAATTTTGTCAGGAACATACACATCCGTTATAGTTATCTAATTTTATCATCTCTTTTAAAAATTATGCATTATCCTATAATGTTCTTCCAAAAATTGGAAAACAAATGTGAAATGAAATGAAATAAAAACGACTGGCAGTATTAGAGAATCAAAAGGCACTTTGATAATAATATTGGAAGCAACGGAAGCGCGCCCTCGTTGGCCAGCCCTCTTCTCGTTCTGCACATTTTTCTTGATGAATTAAGATCGAAGATAACACGTTCCAATTAGCCCAATTAATGAGAGCAAAGTAATTAGGATACATTCCAGGCTTAAGTGCCCCCGTAACAACAGTCCTACTTAGCGTATGTCACGCTCTTCATAATTAATGAGACAGTGATTGGTTGGTACTACAAGGAAACTGTCAGACTTGACAGTTCCCCCGGTTCCGCCCCGGTTACAATTAATGGTCACCTTTGACGCTCTTTTGTTTACTTTCGGTATTAGGGACTTTTAGATTTGCGTGGACTGATACGTGTGACGTCCATTCAAGGCAGTGCATTAAAAGGACGTCGACCGTAGCAATCCACATTGTCTTCGTGCAAATCTAAAAGTCCCTATCATCATTTCAATTTGTAACCGCCACACTTTCAATACAATATGTTACCTCCTCGAACTATTTCATTTTGTAATTTACAACAATTACCTTGATTATGTATACTTAATTATTATTTAATAACTCAGCGTCTCCTTTTCTACTTCCCTTTCAAGCCTAATTTGGGATAGGTACACTTTTTCCTGTTCTAACGTGATAATCCTATTATTATTATGAGGAAATATTCTGTTTATGTTTTACACCGCTTGTAATTAATTAAGTTCAAACGATTTTTATTGTAAAATTATTTGTCATTCAGCTTTCGAGCTGCGATGATGATTACTAAATAAATACCATTTTATATATGTATATACGACGTGTAACTGTTTGCCTGTCATCGGACAGTTTTTCGCACCTGGGCCCTGTTTCATAAATAAATTTTGTTTCTTGTTGCTACTGAAATCCTTGCATTTTGTTTGGCTATGAGCAGATTTGTCATAGATTTGTGGCAGATGTTTTTAACAAGTTTTATAAGACAGGGTCCCAGGGCCTTAATATTACGAATATAACTAATGCACAACGAAAATAAACAAAAGTCTTTTAAATAATGCCTAACTGTTTGCCCGTTCACTCTTGTAGGGTTCATTTCTATAACTAGAAACCAAACTGTGAGAAAATACATTAACCAATACATTTGATCCAAATCAAATTTCATCCACACACTCCAAGTTATGGATTATATTTTGTCAACTGCGATTGCTTAAACGAAATTAATGCCATGATAATTAGCACCAAGTAACGGGACTAATAAAAGCATGATGCAATTAAAGTGAAATATATCTTCCAAGTGCCTCTCTCCACCCGTATTTTATCTGCTATCATCACCTTCTTAACAAATTTATCTGAAATTATCTCTTGGGGAATTGCTCGTTATATCTTGGCCTATAATACAAGATTTTTACAAATTCTTATAGACAAGAAGAAAAAGCAAGCATAACAAGTACATGTAGTAAAATATATTCCGATATCAACAAGTAAATTAAGAGCATTATTTTGTTTTAATTATGGACAAAGAAAAGAATTATGAACAACTCTTAAAAGACGCGTGGTTAAAGCTTCTACTAACTTAAAGGGATCGTTTAACAATGTTAAATCTGAGATACACGGTCCTACATGTTACCAGTGTCTGTGATATGGTGTAATATTGAAGCCCTAAAAAAAATCGCGCTTCAAAATGATCAAGAAGTGCCTCAAAAAAGTAAAACTCTTTGAGTGACCGGTTTTACCATACTCGTTTTCCCCAATAGACTGTAGTGCTATGAAAACCGTTCGGCGAACGGTTTTCAAAATTTGTAATTCCAATCATTAATATCTTGATAATCAGACAGACGATCGGCTTGTAAAAGTCATGGAGTTCCTGACTGACCTAAAGGTTTATAATTATCATTGCAGCATGAGCTAAATCAAGGATTATTTCTATAGGATCTACGACAAAGTTACCGGATCCCTTTAAACCTTAGCAGGTAAGCTTTCGTCCATTCTTCAAAATAATAAGTGACCCTTAATATATAATAGGGTGAGGGTTAGGTTAACGATTGGGTTTCAGGTTAGGTCGAGGGTTAAGTCGGGTTTACTTAACCCTCGACCTAACCTGAAATGATTTTCAAGGATCAATATCAAATAAGAAAAAAATTATGATTGATGTTTAAAAGTAGCCATCGATGAAAGACAGAAGCGAAGGAGGAATGTCATTTCATTTCCAGAATAGTTGGCCAGAGCTCAGAAAAAGGCGACCCCTCCCATTCCCATATATCCTGTTTCTATATACGCCTCCTCATTGACTTTTAACATGGACGATGAAGAAAGACATTTTCCTAAAGCGAGAAAGAAGTTCGAACGAGTATCATTTTCCCGTTACAACCCCTGCTATTCATGTATCACAATGTATTTATGTTGACTGTGATGTACTTTTCAATTTAAGTTGACTGTAATGTACTTTTTATGTTGACTGTGATTTAAAGTTAACTTCTACATGGCCTTGAATTACACCATTATTCTGTCCTCCGCAACCTTGGCGATTTGGGCTTTACGTTCTTTACTTTGGATATTTTCCAGAGATCTACACGACTGCACCTTTCCTATATCTTCTCTCAATGTTTCTTTTTACATCCTTTTCATTTTATTTCATAATATTTCCTTACGATCCTCTTCCGTTATTACTTCCTATATCATTGCCAGAAAACAGCCACAGTCTTCAGCAACAAAAGTAAAAGTACTAGAGAATTTATAATACGCAATAGGACAATGAAGATCCGTGAACATCAAAGTCAAACAAATTTTTACTGTTTTCCCCATATTTAGAAATACAACTACACCATGTATGCGTTTTTTGCTTTTTTTTCTCGTCAAATCCTGGTTTGAATTGCAAACACTGAAGAGAGACAACTGACCAGCATACTATATTCAGAAACATGGTTGAAACATTTCTTTCTGTAGGACGCCTGTGCCATGTTAAGTCTTGTCGGAAACATCGTTCCCCCATCGAGTCTGCTGCTCATGCGTTGAATTACAGAGAGGCGAGGAGCCGTAAAGGCTGGATACGCCCCTGTTCGACGATTCCCCCATGGAAAACTTGACTATTTTTAGGGATCCCGGGGGAGGGGTGACACTATGCATGAACTCAAGCGTGATGGTCAAGTCTTGATCGTTCTATTAACATGATTAAAGTTCGTCTCAACCGTTTACAGACACGTAAAAGGGGCTATTGATTATGGACATTAATCTACATTTGCCATTCCATACCCAGGAGAGAATTGGGGACCTGGTAGGATGACGAAAGCCTTTGTGATAGAAATTGCCATACGCCCTCACGTTGACCATGTGGAAGGAATACTCCCCAGGGAGTGGGGATTTTGCACACTGGGGTAAACATATCATTCAAGTGTTTACAGACGGTATTCCGTATTTGTAAGTCCAAAGTTATAATTATTATCATAATTATTGTTATTATTATGAAATGAGAGACGGGTGCTGGTTGTACACCTTTTAAATATTGCCATTTGTTAGAAAATACTTTTGTCTAACTTTTCAGAAAATTTCTTCCACTTCCCTTTAAAACTGTACCACGATATCAATGTTTGTATAATTATAATAATCAAACATCTTCAAAACATTTCCAACTCTCATTTATCGTCTTGAATACCAATCGGATTTCCCGTCTAAGACTCCCTAGCTGGCATCCCAAAGTTCCAACCCGTAACAAGCGGAAGATGATGCTGGCAAAAGTAAAGATTGTTTCAGACAGTTGCCATGGAAATTATCTAAAAAAATCTTTTCAAGTCATATCTTTTTACTTCAAGTTATCTAGGATAACCTACTTGATATTTGATAATCTTTTGGTGTCAATCGGAATATCATCAGGTTTTGTTTGTTTTGTTTATTTGTTTATTTTACCTGATTGCTAAGAAAGCATATGCATGCTTGCAAGTAAGCACCCAGGGGTCCGACGGCTTTAAAGCTTATCTGCCGTAGTTTACAGGAGGGATTAGACCGCTCTGCAAGGTCACTGGACAGGTGGTTATCTCATCAACTCAGCTCTCAGTTAACATAAGAAAAAGAGGATCATGGGGGACCAATGGTCACCGATTAGGCATTGTTTGTTATATAGAGGGCGCA
Source organism: Strongylocentrotus droebachiensis (assembly GCA_035222895.1). Lineage (NCBI taxonomy): Eukaryota > Metazoa > Echinodermata > Echinoidea > Camarodonta > Strongylocentrotidae > Strongylocentrotus > Strongylocentrotus droebachiensis. The sequence goes on along the minus strand of JAVYIG010010076.1, from coordinate 60,883 downwards.
AGTAGCTAACAGTAGTGCAGTGGGCCTTTAAGTCTCCTCCGAGGGACTTTGTAATGAGTGTTTAGGCGTAAAGGGCACGAGCGCATCGACTTGGTTTCGAACCAGGGACCTCCCCGGGTACGAGACCACTGCTCTACCACTGATCCATCGCGCTCAGAAGTAAAGGTTTTATTTGTATTTTGGTGTTATGTTGAAAACTCTTTAAAAAAAAAAAAAATAGCATAACAGAACAAACCACAAAAACGATCACATTCTCGCATTTGGCTTTTTTCTTTGTTAGCTTTCCGAATGAATATATTTTTTTTTAAAGAGGGAAAATGCATCGGTACTAGATTAAGGATCCAGTATCAAAGATTTGTAACTGATTCGAATCGAATACGGCTTAACTTGAGATTGATATCTTGTCATGTTATGACTTCTTGAAAATGGAAGCAATAAAAAGAATCTTAAACTAGAATAATATAAATAGAGCTAGAGGTAGATTGGATGAGACATTGTAATCATTTTGATAATTTAGTAATCTTTTCAATACCTGTATACATTCCCCTATCTACAAAGAGTACATGTAAAGAACGGAGGGGGGCGGCAGGGATGATTTCTGTCCCCCTTTCTATTTGAATTTGTATGTATAAACTTCCATTTAAGTTCACATAATATTATGATTGTTTATGTAATATAATCTTATCTTGTTATGTTACCTTGAAAATGGGAGAAATAAAAAATCTTAAAAAACACCCCCCCCCCAAAAAAAAAAAAAAATAAAAAAAAAAAAAAATAACTAGACATATAATACTTGTTTGGAACAAGTATAGGTGGGCTGGTCAACTATATTTGAAAACAAAATAGAGCAAAAATAAGCGAGATACTGCTTAAAAATTCTTAAAAAACAATATCATGTAGATTCATTACGTGAACGAAATTCACCTTCTGTAGTCATAACACGCAAATTATGAAATTTCTGACGTTAGGCCTTTAATCGAAATATTTACTCTGATGACGTCATCAAAATGAAAAATGGTTATTATTGAACTTGTAGAGAATTATCATAGCTACAACATATCGAAAATTTGAAGAAAATCGATCAATATATACAGATATACAATCAATTTTCCATAAATATGCTGACGTCATATTATGCAAATTCCTATTTTTAGTTCGAAGGCCATTATGATGATGTCAAAATATTTTTAATCGCCAAATGAGACATTAAATCATATTTCCGACTCATACTCTATCTAAATATGAAAACAAATTGAAGGTCACGGCTTATTCCAAAGAGCTATAATGGATTTTGTATAGGCATGTTTTTGCCCATATATGCTATGTATTAAAAGAGCTCGCGCGCACGGACATTTATCTTGAATTGACGCTCATCTTGTTAATAATGGTCATAAAGAGATAAACATGGTATCAAATTCCTCGAAAAAATTAGAGAAATATCATGAAAGAAAAAAAAATGGCGATTCTATGTTTTGTAATGGTGTTACGCGCGAAAACGCGCGCGCATGGGCGTGTGCGCGATTTTTTATAAAATGCTTAAAATGACTTGAAACGTATGCAAAATAAATTTGAGACGATTTTGAGCATTTTAAAATTTTGCGCGCGCACTGACGCGCGGACGTACGCGCATGCGCGCGTTTTTTGATCTGAAATTGACCGCACTGATATTGACCTTCATCATGATAAATATGAATAAGAAATGGCTTTTGGTTATGAAGATATGGTCATGAGTTGATTTTCAGAAAATTTTACAAAATGGCGCCTAGATGACGTCATCAGTCAAGGTCAAGGTTGAAAAAATGTCTGTGTTTTGTTTCAATGCCTATACATATGTGTGCTAAATTTTAAGACATTTGATTGAGCCATTTTAAAGTTATCTTGCTCACAAAAAAGTGGGTCGAAATAAGAAAAATAAATAATAAATAAATAATAAATAATAATAAAGGCAATTTTAACAAAATTATAAGGTGGTCTGTATTAGATACAGCCCACCTGATAATAATACGAATAACTGGAAGACTCGCGACCGATTGAAATCACTTATAATGTTTTATAACTATTACGACGGGGCGCTGGATGGCTTTTGTGAATTGTGTTAACTGCAATTAATTTTAGAACCCACATACTGTTGACAACTTGATTTCCACATAAATTAAACTAAATGGCAACTCATGCTAAGATAAAATTCATGACACTTTGAAATATTAGTAACATACGTGTATTTAATGGGTATGATATTTGTGTCTAATGACTTCAATGCCTTTCTTGACAACATTAATCTGACTTTTAATTTCTGTCAAACGAATGATACCAATTACCAGATGGGATAATAAAGCTCCACCCTTTACATAAAAAAATATAAATAAATAGCATAATTTCTTTTAAAATAGTCCATCTGCCATCGGCATGGTCATTTTTTATTCGCTGCTTCCTTGACTGACGCACGTACATTCTACATGCTAGTAATGATTAGGTACACGTTTTTAACGGCACCAGCGAATGACAAGTTCCCGAACTCTTCAGTATATCAACTCTGACAGAAAGTTTAAGAAAACTGCACCAAATGAATCTTGTGCGGTGAATTACTTTGGTTTCTTCTGCCACTTGAGATGTGGTTACATGAATGTGTCATGCTAATTTAATAACAAATATCTTAAAGGATGGTTTGTATTTAATTTGATGATCTTTTTCATCGGAGATTAGCAACATTTGAAAGAATTTACATGTTTGGCGCCTACAGAGAATGATAAAAACGAGGCCTGTGTTTCATTTCACAAACGCAAATGAACATAACTTCGAAAGGGTAATCATATCCATACCAGCATGTTTGTTCCATTGAGGATAGTCGTATTATAATTTGTCATGATTTGTTTTCGAAGTTCAAGACATTTTAAGGTTTTTAAATCTTTAAAAAATCTTGAGCCTTAAAAAGAAACTGAAAGTATACTTAAAGATATTAATATTAGGGCTAACATTTCTAATAAGTTTGTTTCATGGATTTCTCGCTATTTCCTGTTGATAAATAAACAGAATTCCATGTTAAGCCTGTAGTATCTTAAGAAGATAACGGCGGACAAAAAAATAATAAAATCAGAAGGAATGAAAAAAAAGAGTGCGTCACGATGTATGTGTGACTAACCGGCAGTGTTTTGCTTCTTTTTTTCGCAGGGGTTTAGCGCGAATGATCCATGCCTGTAGCCAAACCATGATTCTTGTCTCGGCGGGGTATTTCATGAATTAACCAAGCATGGTCTGGCTTTTTGTTTGGTCTCTTGTGTGTTATGATGTGAGTCAGCAGACGTTCTGAAGGAAGTGAGGTGTTTTTTCATGTCATCTCAAAGTCCTTACCCCTCCCCCACCCCCCTCCCCACCCCACTATTTGTCCTCCCTCTAGCTTTCCGTGTTTGAGGAAATGATTGTTGCTGAATACATTGTTGTTTTAAAGCAAGTTTCTCCTTTATTCCCGACGGCTGATCGAGAGATCACATCACATCACATTAGATCAAATCAAATCAAATCAAAACAAATTGCTTATTGAAATAAATGATATCCTGATATGCCCCCCCCCTCCGATATTTATCCTCTCTCTAGCTTTCCTGACTTGAGGGAAATAATTGTTGCTGAATACATCGTTTTTTTAAAGCAAGTTTCTCCGAAGTATCCGACGGCTGATCGAGAGATCGCATCATATCACATTAGATCAAATCAAATCAAATCAAATCAAATTTCATCAAATTGCTTATTGAAATGATATCCTATTATGCTACTATCATCATCAACATTATAATTATATAACGTCGGCCATAATAACAAAGAAGAGGACTGAGCACATGCAAACGCATTCAAACATAATCGAACATGACAACAATTTTTTTTAGAGGAAGGTGGATAGATAAAATCCTCGGTAATTGGCTGGCGTATGCAATTCGTTTTACTCCAACTTATATAATTGAAAAACTGCAAAAGAAAAAGATAAATCAAATCAAATCAAATCAAATCAAATCAAACTTGATATGACTGAATAATTTTGCAGATAATGATTCATGATGTCCTATTGTGTTTATAATAACACTCGCATCGCATCATTACTGTACTTTGTCATACTTTGCTTTCATTTCTCTGTAATTGATGTTGATTAAGATTGATTATGATTAATCTTGTCTTTATTTTTTATATTTCTTTAGTTCATGAAAACGTATTTATCTGTATTTTTTTTTGTTTTATTATTGTAATGTGCATTGATATTTTCAATGAAGATGAAATGCGCTGTAGAAGCCTAGGTAATATTATTGTTATTATATTTTATATTTTATATATTTTACGGGTTTGATGCACATCTTGAATTAAGATGACGACCTTATTTTCATTTCGTTTCAAAGACTTTATTTTCTGCAATCAAACAAATCAGTTATACAACAAATATGGATAATTATATAAAACATAAGGTATGCAAACAATATACAAAATATAGAAACAAATGTATAATACATGAGTAAGAGTAAATTTATACGTTGGGCCATTGCGTGTATAAAGAAAGAAAGCAGAAGGTCGCCGTTATAAGCAAAAGCTTGAGCAGATGGTCAACCGAGCTAAGATACAAATGAGTTGTGAAATATTGGCAATATTTTCAAATGTGAATGACTACTAACTTCACCCAGACAACGAAACACAAATGCATGATGCATAATTTATTAAGAATTTAGATTTGGGACTTAATCTCGAATGTGAATGACTAACAAACACCGGAACACAAATGTATTCGAAATGTCAAAATGAATTATATCAAATATGACTAATGTGAGCTCAATCTAATGTACAAACAGTCTGTTTAGTATTGAAGATTTAGTCAAGTTGGTTTTAAAGGTATATTCAAGTTGGTTGAAATGTTTAGTCTACTTAGATTTTAGTGTTTAGTCAAATTGTTTTTGAAAGTTTAGTCAAGTTGGTTTTAAATGTTAAGTCAACTTGGCTTTAAAGGTTAAAGTAGATATTCATTGATTTTAAAAACTAACTTTATTTTCATTATTGCAAAGTTGAAACTTTGATTCGACAAGGTTATTAAAATTCAATGCTTGGAAACATTCGAAGTAATGATTATTATAAATTACAAAACGCTTAAATACAGCCTCGGCATAGCACCTGAAGAGCTCTCCGAACGCTGCTGAGATGTGTGAGATCACAGGATGGACATGATTTGCACAAGCAGACGATGTCCCATGACATCTCACACATTTTCAGTGCCTGTTTTTCATCTTCTCTTGAGTTTTTTTTCTCTTACTTCACTACCGTCAGGCTAAATGTATAATCTATTGCCTCACTTTAAACCCCGCGCATGGTTTTATTTTGATGAAAAATGCAGCGATACAAAAATAAAGGAATCTGTCGCTTGTAAACAAAATAAGACGCCATTGTATAATTCAGCTGCATACACCGCGGTATGTTCGGCGTTTCAAGAGGGAACAAATACCGTCGTTAATATCATTCCGGGTTTTTTCAATTTGAAAGTCTGGTTTCTTTGATTGTTAATTAACCCCTATCCTGTGTAATTTCAAACAAAACATTTAAGTTATCAGAATCGGTTTCATATCCCCTTTTGAATGGTGTGAAACCATCACATTTATATACACTAAACTCATTATAATTTGAGAAATAATAGCTTTGCAATTATGTTCATTCTTTATAGGATGTCGTCGCTTGGGCAGTATTGGTCCATTATGTGACATCATTAAAACATCGTTATTTTTCTGGCGAATCTCTCGTATATCCCATATGCTATGGAGGTGGTTGTATTTGTATTTTCATAAATCACCCGATATGTAGTTGACCTAAAACTTGTACGATGGCCATCTGTTAGTTTACCAGTTTCTAGTGATACATTAGTTGACATATTTGTGATTTTCTTTGAATTTCCAGTTTAAGTCAACTTGGTTTTAAATGTTTAGTCAACTATTTCTTCAAAATATTTATATGTGAAGGGAAAGAGACAGAATCCAGGAACATATACTTATGTTTCCTTTCTTTGGAAACTGCTTTATTCTGAAAGGTACTTGAAGAAAAGTCCCTTTCATTCCTCTTTTAAGAGTTAGTTTTTATTCCCCTATCCTTTCCCCTTGTAATAATTTCCCCTTCTTTTGCATCTTTTTGTTTCTATTCTGTTTTCCTTTTTCTTCATCTCCTATTGCAAACTGCATTTCTCTTGCCATTAATTTTGTAACATGGAAGATCAGTTTCTCTTCTCAGTGCAGTAAATGCGGACATTGACGAATTTAGGTAATAATGTGTGATTAATTTTAACGGATATTTCAATAATTCAGAAAGGAAGAAAGTAAATGGTTATACAGTACCAATACAATCTGACGGAATTTACTGACTGAGAATTGTAACATGAAAACGTTTTCACATTTTGTTCATTATTGTATTATTACTTTAAACTGTTTGTAAAAAAAAATCTTTATACAGGTATTTGTATACTATTCGGGATGGTGATGGGGCATCTCTTGTTCGAAAACAAACAAACAAAATGAATACAACTACAACACAACTACCGTAGGGCAATTTTCGTACAACTCCGTGCCTTAAAGCCCGTCTGCACAAGTTTGGCCAGGGGGAATAGACCTCCCTGCAAGGTCACCTGGAGGTGGTTACCTAAAGCCCCTTTCACACCGGATCTGCGTAGAGTTGCGTAGTGTTGCGTACCGACTACGCCGAAGTTAAGCTGCGTACTCATGAATAAATTGATGCTTTGGCGTAGTCCCTGCGTAGGTTTTGCGTAGGCTTGCGTATAGTTACGTACCCTGTGCGTAGGCATCGCGTACCTACGGCGTAGGCAATTGGCGTAGGGTTACGTACGCTTGCGTAGGCCTGGCGTAGGGTTGCGTAGGCCTGGCGTAGGGTTGCGTAGGCCTGGCGTAGGGTTGCCAAAAGTGGCATTTGGTACACGGTTTTGACCGATATATTTTCAATTTTTTAGTAGGTATTAACAACTGCTGAGGCTAATTTGCAGTAATGTTAATTTGTTCAAGATATTATTTTCCAAAAAATGCAGACATTTTTTTGGATGTACTACATTATTATACTAATTCACAAGGGTAATAAATGAACTTTCTGTTGATGTACATTGCAAGGTCACGTGATGTGATTCGATACCTCAAAACGCCCACAAAAGAGCGCTTATTTTGATTTGTGAATAAATGTGGACAGAAGTCTGATATTTGTTGACCATATCCCTTTTTTTCACTCATTTGTAAATATCATTCCATAACAGTTTCCTGAACGTTTGAAGACGATAGCTGTTGTCCTTTGTCCGTAGCGTATATGTATGCGACAATGTAATGATATAAATGTTAGTCATTTATTACTTCTGACATACACACTCACTCAGTCTCACTAACAGAGTGAGACAAAATTATTTCTTTGCTCATTTCAATTAAACAAAATTATTTTACAAACATACAAACAGGGCCATAAACGTACACACAAGCAAACAAACCGACACAAATACATACAGATTTCCAAAAAACATAATAACATTTCGCATGAGGCATCAGTTTGTGAGTCTTATCTCTGTTTATTATATCAACAGCCTGAGATGTCAACATCACAAATTGAATAAACCATAACAAGCAAAACATGTCAGTCTGAAAATCCTTGTAGTAGTACAAACAGAATTACAAGCAAGAATACAACATAAAGTCAAAGAAACACTTTTTCTTCATGAACAGAATAAATGTGAGAACGCACACATTTAAACAAAAATAGCATTTCCCTTCAAAATAATGATCAATACCTGCCAAGTTTACATCCAGGTATATACAACAAAAAATCTTTATACGTTTTTAATGCTTCGTCGGACTGGCGTAGGGTAGCGTATTGTTGCGTAGGCTTGGCGTACAGTTGCGTAGTTTCTGCGTAAAAATTCTACGCCGAAGGTACGCGAAAAATATAAACATGTTTAATTTTTTGCGTTCATCTCGCGTACCCATTTTCGTCCCTCCGCGTACAGTTGCGTAGGGTTGCGTACGATCGGCGTAGGGTTGCGTACGATCGGCGTAGTCGCTACGCAACTCTACGCAACTCTACGCAACTCTACGCAAGGCCCGGTGTGAAAGCCCCTTTATCAAATCAGCTCTCAATTAACATAAGAAAAAGGGCATCATGGGGGGGATCAACGGGTACCACTGAGGCATTGTTGGCTATATAGACGGAACAAGTAGCTGTAAGTAGTGCATTGGGGCTTTAATGCCCGTCGCGCTAACTTAACTTAACAATAAATGACTAGGAAAATTCAATTCAATTCACTCCAATGCATTTATTTTTCCTCATTCAATTTTTCATATTAGCAATGATGGTACATTAATTCCTCTAATATTGTATTATACAACAAGTGAAATATCTCATATTCGAGATAAATCTAAATTAAATCGACTTATACTATCGTTAGATTACTTATCTATAACAATATGCATATACCAGTTTAATCAACAATTCAAAGATTGTGTAGCTTTTTATAGTATTTCTCAATAAAATTAATGCTTAGTGAAAGAAGTCATCTCATAAATCTTTCCGTGACACATTTTCTACTCTACAGAAATACATTAAATTCAATTCAATTCACTTCAATTCATTTTTAATCTCTTTGAATTGTTAATATTTACAATCATGACGGTACGTTAATTCCTTTACAACTATTATACAACAAATGAAACATGTCATATTCGAGACGAATCTAAATTACATCGACTTATACTATCATTAGATTACTAATCTATAACAATCAATAGATTATACCGGTTTATTCAACAATTCATAGATGGTGTAGCTATTTTTCATTCTTTCATTTTTGCATTTTCTTTCTTATGTAAATGTACACGATTCTTTGTCACGATGTAATGTATTCGCTAATATTTTGAAGCGCCTTGAGCATTTAATTAAAATGGATAATGGAGCTATATAAATCTCATGTATTATTATTATTATTTATAGTATTTCTCAATAAAATTAGTGAAAGAAATAATCTCATAGATCTTTCCGTGACACATTTTCTACTCTACAGAAATACAAATTACATAAAATACTTAACATTGATGAAATTAAAGGTAATTAATGTCAAATAACCTGTTAAAAGATGTCGTAAAAAGTATTATTAATGTCTATATACAATTAAAAGATGATTACATTCTAATCTATTCTAGTATCGAGAGGGTTCCGTAATGTTCTGTTCTGAGGAAATTCTGTTCTGACGAAGAATTCTGTTCTAAAGTGAGGAAACGTACCGTGCGAGCCACTTAAATAATAGGGACTTTTAGATTCGCACGAAGACAATGGGGATTGCTACGATCGACGTCCTTTTAATGCACTGCCTTGAATGGACGTCACACGTATCAGTCCACGCGAACGTGGTGAAAAATCACAACTTCAACGCAACTACAGTACAATTTACTTACAGCTTCGCGACTTAATGCGCGTCACGCTAACCTATATCTTAACGACAAAATGACTAGAAAATTTACATTAAATCCTTTACAAATGTATTATACAAGAAATAAAATATCTCATATTCGAGATTGATCCAAATTACATCGGGTTATACTATCATTTGATTACTAATGTTTAACAACCCATAGATAATACGAGCCTAATCATCAATTCAAGGATTTTGTAACTTGTTATAGTATTTCTCAATAAATGCTTAGTGAAAGAAATTATCTCATAAATCTTTCAATAACACATTTTCTACTCTACATAAATACATTCAATTCAATTCAATTCAATAAAGGTTTATGCGAACATGTTTCGCAGTACAAATACTGAATTTTATACATTTTTTATACAAATTGCAATTGTGAATAAACCATATTGAATTAAATACCAAATTACACAAATACTTTACATTGATCAAGTTATAGGTAATGAATGTCTGATAACATGTTGAGCGATGTCGTAAAAAGTATTAGTTAGCAAATAACTACCGTTGGTGAAGGTGATGTATCACTTCCGAGGCGATCTGGATGTAGCTATTTTTCCGAAGCGAAGCTGAGGAAATATAGCGTATACATTCAGATCGCCGAGGAAGTGATATAGTTTGTCATCGCCTGAAACCAAAAGGTCATTATTTGCTTTATATTCCACATCGGAAACATTTCACTTCTTCCGTCATTTTAGAGCAACAAGTCATCAATAAACATCTAGCAAACGGTGTACGATACGTAGGCCTACAGTGCATGCAGTATGGTGGTGTGACCATAATAGTTCGCGCGCGACCAAAGTTCGCGTACTAACACTAAACGCGCTTAAAGAGGAGAGCAATACGCAGCGTATACAATTAAAGTGCGTTGCACTGTGTAGATAGTACTTCTATCTTCAGTGAAAGTGCGTTGCACTGTGTAGATAGTACTACTATCTACACAGTGCAAGGAACTTTTCTTCTCCCATCAATGATGGGCGAACTATCTTTCATCACGTGATTTGCTTTTGACCAATCTTAGAGGAAGATTCTTAGTATGTGGAATATAATAATGCATATACAATTACCAGACGATCATGTTCCCAATATCAATACAAAATATTGCACGAAAGAGTGCGTGTGAGAGAGAAAGAGAGAGAGAGAGAGAGAGAGAAAATAGGGAGAAATACAAATAGGGATGGAGAAAGAGTACAGTATGGTAAACATTATAAATACTCGATTCACAAACATCCGATGACTATTATAGTGCGCAATGTACATGGAAATTTAATCCAAGCTGAGCTCATTTGACCAAGAAATACAATTTCCATACGAAATTCCCTAGGACAACTTGAATAATACCCTATACTGACTGACGATCGTGTAATGATGACACATACTACTACTACTACTACTACTACTACTTCTACTACTGCTGCTGCTGCTGCTGCTGCTACTACTACTACTGCTGCTGCTGCTGCTGCTGCTACTACTACTACTACTACTATTACTGCTGCTGCTGCTGCTGCTGCTACTACTACTTCTACTACTACTATTATTACTACTACTACTACTACTGCTACTACTACTACTACTACTACTACTACTACTACTACTGCTACTACTACTACTACTGCTACTAGTACTAGTAGTATAGTAGTAGAAGTAGTAGTGTTTAGTTTTCCGTTCATGCATATCTACAATTAAATATAACCAAACTCAAAGGAAACGGCTGGATTGCCCATATTCAGGCCAGGAATATACAAACTATTACTACAAGAAAAAGAACCATGAATGTTATATTAATCATAAATGGTCATACACTACAAACCGTTATGATTAACAAATTGAAAACTAAATAGGGTGCAGTTTGTACATAAGAGGGTAAACACTCCCTTCCTCCCCCTCCCTCGATACAGAGCAAATGAAATCCCGAGCTTGGATATATTTTGTATACACATGTTGGGTTACCATTTTAATCTTTGTGGAACGACATTCAATTAGGTTTGAAAGCATATAAGATGTGTATATATTATTCTTTGGAGGAAAATGAACGTTTTACAATCAAACGAATGTTGGAAACTCATACGTTAATTTAGTTTGAGAGCATTGCCAAGTCTACATTTAAATGTTTTCCTCATTCATGTCATATTCATGTATATCTACATGATTCGGATGAGAGGAGGTAATATTCCCGTTTTTCTTGACTGAGTAAGCGTTACGATTAGACGTTCTGAGAGCGATAAAGAGACGGATGATTATTATTGATAAAATTCCAATAACACACGAATAAATCACGTGTAATACAACATATGACCTGTGATTCTTCTTTGTACCTTGTGCTACTTCTTTGCTTGGAATAGAAGTGGGACTTAGAGAAGATGTTGAAGCTTCTTGATGATTTGAAACCATGGCAACATGACAGGGGTCTGTGACGTTGCTGGAGGGATCCCATGTGTAGTCCTTGCACTTGCATCTATCAATTGGCTGACCTACAACAAGAGAGCAACAAAATGCAGGCTGAGAATACCTCACCCATATTGTCTGCTCTAGGATACTATCACTATCCCGTGGTCCACCTTTTGGGGGTACCCTTAATCTATCCTGATAACACATGATTTTCCCCGGCAAACTACCAGAAGGGGCTGTGCATTCTAATGAGCCCCAGTCATCAGTGACATTCTCCTCTCCCCACCCACAAGACGCCTCACCTGGTGGATAATCAACTCTCAAACCAACCCTTGTATCCTCTAGGATACTTCCATCACCACCATATGCAGTGAGAATATATCCACCTTCGTCAATCCTTAGGACAGGGTGGATTTTAAGTTTGAGAAGACATTTTTTGCTCTCAGTTTTATTTTGAAAAAGAAGTTTTTGATTTTGGGGCAATGACAATGACTGTAGATTAGCTGAATCGTAAAACGGAGCCCTCATTCCATTTCTAAGAGTGACCCGTGCACATTCACAAGGGTAACTGAAATGAAGTTCTACCTTTTCCCCTTCAATAGCACTCATTCTTGTGATATCGCCCTTGGTGATTGTAAGTGAGAAGAGAACAAAGATCACAGTGCATATTTCAAACGAAACTACTGAACGCTTGGCCATTTTGGGTAGAAGAGATGACCCACAAAAATGTTGTCAAATGAAAGACAAAGATGATACGAGACAATTTTTTTCCTGCTTGCAGCTTGGCAGTTGAAAGGTTTATCCGAGTCCTTTTTGTGGTGAACGTCAGGGGCAGATAGACGCTTTCTTGAAACTGGGTCTGGTCACAACTTTCTCTTAATTGATCTTCACTGTTTATTATTTTTTTAATGAAAATATTCCAGTCATATCCGATAATTTATTTCCATGCACTAAGCGAGTTTCTCCAAATATGTGAGGAAATAAATTGCTCGACAAAAATATCTTTGTCCGCAGATGTTACTTCATGTTATTCCTGTTTATTCTCCTCTGGTATTCTGAAAAAAGGAGAATGAAATACATTATAAGAAATCAGATAGAACGCAACAACTGAAGAAAATTGTGTAATGATCCCCTTTTTACTTGTTTTAATTGAATGGTTTTAGTCGTCAAGTATATAAGAACATTTTACATCATTGAATATACCAGAGAAAGGCCCACATTTACAGAGTAACGGTAGTAACCCATGAAAGCTAACATTAATCCATAGGTTTGATATATGTATATAATGAAAATTAACAACATTTTATCAAAATACCGAAAATATACAATTATTATAACACAGTTTTTTTCAATGTATGCAGGATAATTGAACAGATGTGCGATTGAATAATGATTTCAAATTGTGCATTATTTACAAAGTGGCGTATCTATAGGAATTATGGCGGCCGGGGAAAACGCCCAGCCAAAATTATAACTTGAAATAGCGAGAGGATATAAAGCGACCGCGCGGCAGACTTTTGCATTTCTAACCCTAAACAAATTCAGTTTCTTTCGCATTTTACCCAAGGAAATTTGCAAGGAACCACTGCAATTGAGCGGTTGAGTTGTGAATAAGGAACATTAAAAGGTAATACAAAATTTTGGGAAATCTTGAAATTTGGGTGGATAGTATTAGTAATTCTTGACCATTTTGTTATATTTGGATGCCTCTGTGGATGTATTATAAGCACTATACATTTTAGCCCCTAAAACACTTCTGCTTTCTAGAAAAATTGATTATCAAAATTTACCGGTGCTCCCGGTAAATGTTGATAAATTTCATATAGCGCCTACGGCCGTACAATGGTAGCTGCGACCATAACAATATCAGAATATGTAGTTGTGATATAGAATTTCCAAACGTAAATAGCTAATTGGTCGATTTTAGTCAAGAAACATTGTTTTATAGCTTAATTAATATTTTGACCATGAGAGGGAGCTATACAACACAAAGAGTTTATTATTTACAATTTCATAACTTTAGACTCGATTTCAACCGCGACAACAATCACTGAGTATTGTAGGATCACATATGCTTCCAATATATTCATTTGAACCATATTTATGACCCCATACCAAAAATTTGTATTACCTTTAAAATTATTTACTTATAAACTTCTTCCTCAAATTGGTAACCGATTTTGATTATTTTTTTTCAAATGTTGGACCCTTACACATGCCATTTTATAATACCCTGCTTATGGAAGCGTAACATTTTTGTACATAGACTATTTTGTAACCTTTAACTTCATGTAATAATGGAAGCGCAAACTCATGAGATTCCAAGACAACAATTAGCAAGTGTGAGAGCACAAAGCGTCTGATCTTTAGAATATTTTTTGCATATTAAACAGTCCAAATCATTTATTTATAATGCCCTAATTTTTGTTGGGTTTCGAGACATGGGATGTTGCAAAAGGACGTTGGGTAACATCCCATGAGCACAATTTTTTGTTTGACTCAACAGGGTTGGGGGGGGGGTGGGGGGGGGGGGGGCGAGCACCATTAAAAAAAATCAACACCCCCCCCCCCCCATCTTGAGCAACAAAAAAGGAGGGTGTTCGCGCGATCCCCCAAACCCCTACTTTGTACGGGGGTGAGATAACACAGCGGCTGTCTTCTCCTTGGCGACGGTAACATAGTGACAGGTTACTCCACGTGGTTGTACATTCAGTTTAGGCAAGCACACTATCGTTAAAATCAAATAATTTATTTTCTTAATGTAAAACGCATCAACAGCTTTTTGAAAATGGATCTTACCTGTGGTCTTTCTGGTTGAAATACATCCTTCATATGAAAAGTGATGTCCGAATTCTACTTAGAAAAAAACAATCAAACAAGGCGTAGTCCAATATTGAGCATTTTTGGCTCGTCATAATTTATATAGCCAATTTGAAGACAAAATGTCGAGTATTTTGACTGAAATGCGGATATGAACAAAAATGTTCGCTCAATTTTTTCAGAGACAACAAAATACACAAGTCATGTGGTGTGTTTTTCCCCCGTGTTTTTTTCTTCTCATTTTTACGCACAAAGGATTGAGAGCCTTTCAGCAACAAAGGTTTCGCGCCGCCATATGACTCGGGGTTTTTCCACCTTTCTATATGGAACGCCAAAATGGAAAATAAAGTTGGCGGCTTACACCTATTTGGTGACGCTAGCTTTACATTTCGTGACAGCAACTTTTTATTTCATGGAGGCTATTCCTTTCATTCAGAGGTCATCATCAGCTCAGTTTAAATCAACATGAACTGTTTTTGAGTCATCTGACATCGAACAAAACCAATTTAACACCTATATAAGAAGCCCCTATAGTTGACATGATATTCTTTAAATTAGATCAGGTCAAAATTCCCTTGGTTTAAAAACATTAAAAGGACTGATGTTATAGTTCTGCTTCTCAAAGATATTTAAAATTGACGCATGCTTCCATTGGATATGTTACTATAATCACTGGCGTACTGGTGGGGGGGGGGGCTAGGGGGGGCGCCAGCCCCCCCAAATAAAATTGAACCATGACTTATTTTCACAAGTAATGTATAAATGTTCGTGACATAACATGATTTTCAACAAAATGCTATAGTTTCTCCATTATTTCTTGCAAACTGACCCATTCCCAAATAGCCAGGAAGAGCATATGTTTTTTATAGTCACTAAGGGCCTTATAGTGGCCACTAACAGTAACACTAATTCCTTTCCAGAAGCTACTGTGCAAAGCACTGTCGGGAGATAACATGCTACCCACCACTCGGGCTGAGCATGCACAGATTTGCGAACGAGCGTTCCATACTTACATCATGTAACACTGCACATATACCGATAAGGGGCCCAGTGGGGGAAATTGAATTCAGACAAGATTAAGAGTAGAGAACGGTACAACGAATCGTCTTCTTTCTCTAATAATTTAATGAAACGGCAAAGCTTCCGCGCTTCGCGCGGGAGGGGGGGGGGGGGAACTAATTTCAGACTAGGATTTAGAGTCGAGAACGGTACAACGAATCGTCTTAATCTTTCTCCAATAATGTCTGAAATGATTTCAGACATGGATTAAGAGTAATAATTAAATGAAACGACAAAGCTTTCGCGTGGGAGGGGGGAACTGAATTTAGACAAAGACACAATAAAACGATTCGTCTTCTTTCTCTAATAATTTAATGAAACTTGAAAGCTTCCGCGTTTCGCGCGGGATGAGCGAAAATGAATTCAGACAAGGATTAAGAGTAATAATGTATTGAAACGTCAAAGCTTCCGCGCTTAGCGCGGGAGGGGGGGGGACTGAATTCAGACAAGGATTAAGAGTCGGGACCGGTACAATGAATTGTCTTCTTTCTCTGATAATTAAATGAAACGTCATAGCTTCCGCGCTTCGCGCGGGAGGGGCGAAACAAGAATTAAGAATCGAGAACATTACAACGGATCGTCTTCTTTCTCTAATAGTTTAATGAAGTGTCAAGGCTTCCGCGCTTCGCGCGGGAGGGGGGAAACTGAATTCAGACAAGAACACGATACAACGAATCGTCTTCATTCTCTAATAATTTAATAAAACGTGAAAAGCTTCAGCGCTTCGCGCGGGACGAGCGAAAATGAATTCAGACAAGGATTAAGAGTAATAATGAATTGAAACGCCAAAGCTTCCGCGCTTAGCGCGGGAGGGGGGGGGGGAACTGAATTCAGACAAGGATGAAGACTCGGGACTGGTACAATGAATCGTCTTCTTTCTCTAATAATTAAATTAAACGTCATAGCTTCCGAGCTTTGCGCGGGAGGGGCGAAACAAGCTTTAAGAGTCGAGAACAGTACAACGGATCGTCTTCTTTCTCTAATAATTTAATGAAGTGTCAAAGCTTCCGCGCTTCGCGCGGGAGGGGAAAACTGAAAAATAACTTAGTTCCTGGCCCCGGGTTTAAAGGCTTAAATTTGTAGACATTTGGACATTTGCATTTTTATATTTGTCGGTAATAATATTGGTGGCTCGTTTTGTCGTTAATCGGCGGCGTCTACATCCTCCCCCCCCCCACCCCTCCCCCACTGAAAAAGATCTAGCGACTCCCCTGATAACGACACAGTTTATACACTCGAGATAATTTTTGCAAGTACTACTGGTGAAGTACCGGACCACCGTCTTTGTGCATTGTGCGGCATCAAAGCATAATTTATACAACGTCTCACGACGTGACAGATCACTTTTCTCTAACTTCTAACTAATCAGAGGGCCTCTTTTTTTTCCATGAAGTGTCGGTGGACATTATTGCGCCAAATGTGGTTCTCAAATTGCAAAAGATTCCTACTCTTGTAAGGGGTAGGAGAAAGCAATTTTACGTCATATATGCCTGAAAAATGCGTCTAATTTGGTTCTAAAATTGCAAATGCTTCTTACACTGGGAGGGGGCCGGAACTCCCTCCCAGACCCACCCCCTGCTTGGTCGCTCCGCTCCCTCGCCGTTAAAGCCTCGTTCTGTTGCTTCATCGTTTTACATATATTTCACCCCATGCCATTTTGTGCCCCCCCCCCCACCCCGGTAAGAAATTCCTGGATCCGCCACTGATGCCCATACCCCTTGAGCTTCGGGGGGCTTTGCCCCTAGACCCCACTTTGAGAAACGTTATTCAGCGGGGCCTGCATGTTAGAGTGGGGTGATTCGGATTTTTTGTTGTCAGCCCCCCCAAACGTTTTTGCTCATTACGCCACTGACTATAATGATGATCCGTAAGTATGATAGCAGAGGCGTAGACAGGAACTCTCTAATGGGGGGAGGGGGAGGAGGAGGAGGGGGGGGGGGGGGAGGGGGGACTGGGAGGGGTAGAAAGCCGCAGGATTTTTTTCTTCTTCGAGGTGGAGTCAAATTATTTGCTTATTTTGTTTGCATGCAGTGTAGTAAATGTGGTCATTGACGAATTTAGGTAACACATGTGTGATTAAATTTAACGGACATTCCAATAAATGAATTGGATTGAATTGGTTTGGTTTATTGAAAAATCACATCAAACAAGCAGCTCACAGGCTGAAAATGTTCAATTTACAAACATGTTACAAATATAGAGAGATATAAACATATACAAAACTAGAATACATATTGTAAGTCAACCTTTGCAGAAATTATTTAGCATTGGTAAGATGAAATCGAAATTACAAAACAAAGTTATAAGTTTTAGATTTCAGATTTTCTGGAAGGAAGAAAGTAAATGGTAATACAGTACCAATTAAAATATGACGGAATTCACTGACCAAGATTTATAACATGACTTCGTTTTCACATTTCATTCATAACTTTTTAAAAACTATTTTTTAAATATAAATACAGATATTTGTATACTATTCGGTATGGTGATGGGATATTTCTTGTTCGAAAACAAACAAACAAATATGATTTTGAAATACACACACACACACACACACGCACACACATACTCTCTCTCTCTCTCTCCCCCTCTGTCTCTCTCTCTCCCATTCTCTCTCTCTTCCCCTCCTCTTTCTCTCTGTCTCTCTCTCTCATTCTCTCTCTCTTCCCCTCCTCTTTCTCTCTCTCTCTTCCCCCTCTCTCTCTCTCTCTCCCATTCTCTCTCTCTTTCCCCTCCTCTTTCTATCTCTCTCTCTCCCATTCTCACTCTCTCCCCCCTCTTCTCTCTCGCTAACACTCTGTGTCTCTCTGTGTCTCCTTTCTCTCTCTCTGTCTTTCTATTTGTCTTTTTTTTCTCACTTCCTCCCTATCTGTTTTTCTACATCTATCTCGAAAAAAACGTCCGTAGGAAGAAAAAAAACAGAAACAAAGATACCTCACATTTGAATGTTTTTATTTCCGCGCTGTGTTGGGAATCAATATTTCGGTTCCGTTAAATCCTACATCGATAAGAAAAAATGTTAAAGATACATGTTTGAACATCATGGCACCTAGAATGACTAAATCAAGAGTGATTGTTATTAAACAGCCCTTTGGAAATGTTGGAATTGCATAGAGAGGTTTATGGCAAAATGTGGTCTACCTTATATATACAAGAACAGATTATTACTTTTATTATTATGACCATGAAATAGTATTCAAATTGAAATAAAGTTAACTTTGAAACTTTTCTACCACAGATTTTTTTCTATACAAGCATGATATTCTTTTTGGAAGTTTGTAAACATTTAATTAACGGAATCAAAGAAAACATGCGGTAATGGAAACGTTCAAAACTATATAAAAAATTAAAAAGGCATAAATGATATCTTCAAAACATGCAGACTTTGAGTAAGAATATTGTAGCGAGCCTGCCTATCCGCCGAGAGATCTGTTTAAATCTTGTCTTTCCAAATTTGTGTCTAACTCATTTTTTGATACTAGTATGTCAAGGATGCCGATTATACCATGCCTATCTATATGTTACTAATAACTTTTTTTAAATTTATTTATGTTTTATTGATCTTTCATAATCCTATTTTGACAAACAATCATAGGAGCAAGTTACAATTTATTCGCTACCTGATCTATATTGAAGTGAATTCGTTTTAATCTAAGTATATGATTGAAATTGATGACTGGGTAACAGGTGCCGTTGTTGGGAAATGGAAATAGACTAGACCAATAAAAGACAAAATAAATACACAGGTATTTCAAAACCAAAATCTCAACATTTATTCAATGATAACATTATTTACAATTTTCGCCTCTTTTACATAGGCCTATATCTGTTCTTATGCCTGGTTATTCAATGCCTAGAAACATTTCAGAAACATGTTAAAACGGTTTTAATTACTCGCAGTTACAAATGATATTATGTCGTTAAAATTCTGGAGAGAGATTTGTGGGGGGGGGGGTGGGGGGGGGGGCACGTCCCTATTTTTCAGTACATTTTGGCGAATTTAGGGCTGATTTTAATTTATTATGAAGTGGCCGGGGGGGGGGGGGGCACGTGCCCCCTGTGCCCCCCTCCCCCGGATCCGTCCCTGAGTGCCCCAAAAGAGAAGGAACTTGCAAGAAAAAATGAAATTAGTGATATTTGTGCACACGGCAAACGGGAGAGTAATCAACGTCTTACGTCACACTCTACTATAACTAAACTACTAATTTGAGATGCGCATAGAATGATCTCATATTTCAAACATTCATAACTTCCTTACTATTGGTCTGATCCATTTCAAACTGTTGCCATTCTGTTTCTGTTATTTTTCTGCTTGCATACAAATTAACTTAGAACAAGGATTGGATTGCCCTTTAACGATGAAATGACTAGGAAAATTCACATTTATTCCTCTAAAATGTATTATACAATGTAAAACAAATGAAATATCTCTTACTCGAAATGAATTTTAAATTACATCGACTTCTACTATCACTAGATTATTAATAACAATCCATATATAATATGAGTTTGAACAACAATTCAAAAATTTGGTGATAGTATTTTTAAATAAATGCAGTTAGTGAAAGAAATCATCTCATAGATCTTTCCGTGACATATTTTCTACTTTACAGAAATAAATTCACTTAAATTCAAAATTCCATTTATTTCTCTAAAAATGTATTATACAACAA
Organism: Strongylocentrotus droebachiensis; assembly: GCA_035222895.1. Lineage (NCBI taxonomy): Eukaryota > Metazoa > Echinodermata > Echinoidea > Camarodonta > Strongylocentrotidae > Strongylocentrotus > Strongylocentrotus droebachiensis. The sequence goes on along the minus strand of JAVYIG010010076.1, from coordinate 40,480 downwards.
ATGAAATATCTTATACTCGAGATGAATCTAAATTACATCGACTCATACTATCATTAGATTACTAATCTTAAAAAAAATCTATATATAATACGAGTTTAATCAACAATTCAAAGATTTTCTGACTATTTATAGTATTTCTCATTAAATGTTTAGTGGAAGAAATCATCTCATAGATCTTTGCGTGACACATTTTCTACTCTACAGAAATACATTCATTTTAATTCAATTCAATAAAGCTTTATTCGAACATGTTTCGCAGTACAAAGACTAAATTATACGTGTTTTACAAAGATTAAAATACATAAAAAATACAAATTGCATTTATAAATAAAACATATTGAATTAAATTACCAAATTACATAATATACTTTACATTGATGAAATGAGAGGTAAGGAATGTAAAAGATGTCGTTAAAAGTATTATTAATGCATAAACAATTAAAAGATGATTACATTCCCGCTATCAATAAAAATTATTGCACGATAACAAAGTAAAAGGTCAAGAGAAAGAAGAAGAAAGAGTGAGTGAGAGAAAATAAGGGGAAAATACAGATCGGGATGGAGAAAGAGTACAGTATGGTAAATGGGGGGGGGGGGGGGGGGGGTAAGAGGACATATTTTTTTTTTTATTGGTCCCAAAAATTTTGCAACAACTCAGCCAAACAAAATGCAAAGGGGGGGGGGGGGTTCGTCCAAAACATACACATACAAAAAGTCAAAAGGGGGGGTTCAACCCCCCCCCCCTCCCCCTGCGTACGCGCCTGGGTGTACCTAACACGACCATCGTTCAGACGGTCACTACTCCGACCTTTACACCTACCTCACCATATTTACTCCGACTAGCTCTTAACACGACCTTTACCCCGGGTAACTTGCCTCCGTTTGAACAAGACTTCTATCGACCCCTTCTCGGGGTACGAGAGTACAAACATAATTATTTACAACGTAGTATCAATATAACAGCAGTACAACAATAATAAACATGTGATAATATGAACAAATATAACAAATTTTAAATCAAGGCGAACTGGGCAATTCACCCTCTTAAGCTATGGTCACAACACCAAAACGTAGCCTGCTCGGCGGTCGGGCGGCGAGTTTTAAGCCAATTTCGCCCGGTCACCGAGCGGCGGCAGCCCAGACACCGCTTGTTTTTAGGACGTCGCTCGGTAGCTTCTGAAGTTTTAGCGCAGAGTTAAAATTCGGGCGGCGTCTGCTCATTTCTACTCGCCGCCCAAAGTACGCTCAGGGAAATGAACGTTTTACAGTTAAACGTTTATTGTGAAGTTTTGATTTGAAGGTTTAGTTTTTTGGAGCATTGCTAAATTCAAGGTTTATAATTGTATTTCCACACTCTCATTTTCTTCGTTTGCATGATTTGGTCCAGAATATGTTACTTTCCCAATTTTCTTGAGTTGGGGAGCCTTACGATGCATGGTGAGAGCTATACAGAGACCGCTGATTAATATTATTGCTAAAATTCCAATGAAACATAATTTGGTCGAGAGTAGGTTATTTTCAAGTTTTTTCTTGACTTGATCATCTTACGATACAATATTAGGAAAGCTATACAGAGACCTACGTTTATTATTGCTGAGATTCCAATGACACACGGATAAATCATGTGTAAATTAATATTTGAACTGTGATTATTCTTTGTCTTGTGATTCATCTCTGTCTTTCGTGTGACTTCTTTGCTTGGAATAGAAGTGGGCCTTATGGAAGACGTTGAAGCTTCTTGATGAGTTGTAACCATGACAACATGACAGGGCTCCTTGTGGTTGTTATAGGGATCCCATGTGAAGTCCTTGCATTTGCATCTATCAACTGGTTGTCCTACAATAAGAGCGCAACAAAGTGCAGGCTGAGAAAACCTCACCCATATGTTCTGATTTAGAATGCTGGCACTTTCCCTCGGTCCACTCAGTGGGGGTACCCTTATTCTATTCTGATAACAAATGATTTCCCCCGGCAAACTACCAGAAGGGGCTGTGCAATCTAATGAGCGCCAGTCATCAGTGACATTCTCCTCTCCCCACCCACAAGACGCCTTACCCGGTGGATAATCAACTCTCAACTCAACTATTGTATACTGTAGGATATTTCCATAATCACCATAATATGCAGTGAGAACATATCCACCTACATCAGACCTTAGGACAGGGTTGATTTTAAGTTTGAGAAGACTGTTTTCGCTCTCAGGTTCATTTTGAAATGCGAGTTCTAGATTCTCGGGCAATGACTCTAGATTAGCCGAATCGTAAAATGGAGCCATCATTCCATTTCTAAGTGTGACCCGTGCACATTCAGAAGGGTAACTGAAATCAAGTTCTACCTTTTCCCCTTCAATAGCACTCACTATTGTAATCTCACCTTTGGTGTATGTAAGTGAGAAGAGCACAAAGATCACAGTGCTTATTTCAAACGAAACTCCTGAACGCTTGGCCATTTTGGGTAAAAGAGTTGACCCACTAAAAGTATGTCAAGTATAAAAGACAATGAAAAAAAGAAGATACGAGAGAAAACTATTTTCCTGCTGGCAGCTTGGCAGTTGAAAGGTTTATCCGAGTCCTTTTAGTGGTGAACGTCAGGGGCAGATAGATGATTCTTGAAACTGGGTCTGGTCACAACTTTCTCTTAATTGATCTTCACTGTTTATTATTTTTTTAATGAAAATATTCCAGTCATATCCGATAATTTATTTCCATGCACTAAACGAGTTTCTCCAAATATGTGAGGAAATAAATTGCTCGACAAAAATATCTTTGTCCGCAGATGTTACTTCATGTTATTCCTGTTTATTCTCGTCTGGTATTCTGAAAAAAGGAGAATGAAATACATTATAAGAAATCAGATAGAATGCAACAACTGAAGAAACTTGTTTAATGATCCCCTTTTGACTTTTTAATTGAATGATTTTAGTCGTCACTCGTCAAGTTATAAGTACATTTACATCATTGAATATACCTGAGAAAGGCCCACATTGACAAAGAATCCCATAAAAGCTAACATTAATCGATAGGCTTGTATATGTGTGTAATGAAGATTAACAACATTTGATAAAAATACCGAAAATATACAATTATTACACAGTTTTTGTCTTCAATTTTTGCACTTTGCAGAATATTTGAAGAGATGTGCGATGGAATCATGATTTCAAATTTTGCAATATTTACACAATGGCGTAGGAATTATGGCAGCGGGAGAAAATATTAAAGGGACCTTGTAACATTGTTCAGATGAGAGAAAATGGTGCTAAGGTAGTGACTTCAATGCTAAATGTACAATTAAAGATAATCTGAAAGTTTGAGTGAAAAGTGAAAACAGACCATTATTAATGATAAAAATTGGGGAAAACTGATATAATCGATTCCTTAATTCTCCCAACTATATTACTACAATTTAATTTCATTTTAGGTGAATGTAAAATCGTCACAAAGCGATGAATTGGCTTTATATACCATTCCAGACATTTAAGTGTTGAAAGATTTTTAAAAGCCTTTCGTATGTCTTATTTTCATGGAAAAACGGTTGAGAAAGTTCAAAAATGCTTGGGAGAATTTACTGTTAGAGGGTGTTGAACAGTGACGCCTTCCTGGAAAACCATCTTTGTGGTTTGAAAAATAAATAAATCAGGATTTGTTTAATGTTAGAGGGTTAGTACAGTAGAAGGAACATAATAGGGACTTTTAGATTGAGTGGACGAGAACACGACGAACGCCGACTGATCATGCGTGTCAACGTATTCAACTGCCCATGTTGACTACAATTAGAAATATTTTAGATTGCATTTGACGATATACATGCATGCAGAAAGTAACACTATGAATATGACGGACAAAGAAAGAGAACAAAATTTACAGTTCCTCATTCTACCCTCAACAATTGCTGTATATTATGCATGTGACACCTGTTCTACACATTTTTTACATAATATCCGGGAAGGGATGTTCCTTTGTCTACCTGAGGAACTGTATATTTTATGCGCACGCGGCATACTAGTACCGTACTAGATTTAGGAAAATCAAGGTTGACGTATTCTCGATCGCCGACTGAGATGACGTGACGCATGCGCAGTGCCTTAAAATGACGTCACACGTTGCAGTCGAAGCTGTCGACGTTCAAATCTAAAAGTCCCTAATAAGTAACATTTCATACAAAAAATACGCTTTTTTTTTTGTCCATCAACCTTCAACAATGTTACCGAGTCGCTTTAAATTACAGCCCAGCCAAAATTATAACTTGAAAAAGCGAGAGGCTATTTAAAGCAACCGCGTGGAAGACTTTTACATTTATAATCACCACTGCAATCGGAGAGGTTGAATTTCGAATAAAGAACATTAAAATCATATTAGTGTAAGAGCGCAAAGCGTCTGATCCTTAGAAAATGTTCGCATATTAAATATTTCAAAACATCTATTTATTAGAACTAGGGGGCAAAACCCCATGGGGGGGGGGGGGGGGGGTCGATACATGGGATGTTGTAAAAGTTCGTTGAGTAACATCCCATGAGGTGCCCTACTTCCCTGCACAATGTATAGGTGGACCACCATGACAATATGCTGCTGGGTAAAAATGGAGGCATTTTTTTAGACTAAATGACTGCCATGTATAATAATAATAATAATAATAAAGTCATTTTTATATAGCGCATAATAATACATTCTCTATGCGCTTTACAACAATCAATTATATAATAAATTACATGATTAATCTAAAGATTAAAAAAAAAAAATCCATTACTTGTCTACTGTTGTACAATATTCTGTAGATTACTTTTTAAAAGAACCTCATTTTACCACCCGTGAGGTGTCATATGAAAGAAGATTAAATTTCCTACGAGATAATATGAAGGTTGTCTTCTCCTTAGCGGCGGTACGCCACTGATTGAACATGTAGTACGTTCAGTTAAGGCAAGCACACAATCGTTAAAATAAAATAATTTATTTTCTTAATGTGAAACGTACCAAGAGCTTTTTTTTAAATGGACCTTACCTGTGGTATTTCTGGTTGAAATACATCATTCATAATAATGAAAAGTGATGTCCAAATTCTACTTAGAATAATATTCAAACAGGGCGTAGTCCAATAATATGGATGATTTCCTACATTGTCCCCGACTCCCCGTCATAAATTATGTTAATATGTAGCCAATGTGAGAGAAAAATGTCGAGTAACAAAATTGAATGAAATGCAGATATGAGGAAAAAAATGTTTTTTCAGAGACAATAAATACATAAGTCATGTGGTTCGTTTTACCCCCGTGTTTTTCTTCTCATGTTTACGCACAAAGGATTGAAAGCATTTCAGCAACAAAGGTTTCTCGCCGCCATCCTAATTTATATGAGTGCAACGGGATGCGGGGTTTTTCCGTACCGCTAATGCGTCGCAAAGGTTATTCCGACGACTTGAATAGAGGCAACATCAACGGGATGCGGGGTTTTCCCACCTTTCTATGGAACGCCAAAATGGCAATAAAGTTGGCGGCTTAAACCTATTTGGTGACGCTAGCTTTAATACATTTGGTGACAGCAACTTTTCATTCCATGTCGGCTATTCATTTCATTCAGAGGTTATCATCAGCTCATTTTAAATCATCATGAACTGTTTTTGAGTCATCTGACATCGTACAAAAACAAGTTAACACCTATATACGAAGCCCCTATAGATGACATGATTTTCTTTAAAATTAGTTAAGGTCAAAATTCTCTATTTAAACACATTGAAAGGACTGATGTAATAGTTCTGCTTCTCAAAGATATTTAAAATTGATGCATGCTTCCATTGGAATTGTTACTATAATGATGACCCGTAAGTATGATAGCAGAGCTAATGGGGGGGGGGGGAGGAGGGTGGGGGAGGGGGAGGGGGATGGGTAGAAAGCCGCAGGATTTTTTTATTCTTCGAGGTGGGGTCAAATTATTTGCTTATTTTGTTTGCATGCAGTGTAGTAAATGTGGTCATTGACGAATTAGGTAACACATGTGTGATTAAATTTAACGGACATTCCAATAAATGAATTGGATTGAATTGAATTGGTTTGGTTTATTGAAAAATCACATCAAACAAGCAGCTCACAGGCTGAAAATGTTCAATTTACAAACAAGTTAAAAATATAGAGAGATATAAACATATACAAAACTAGAATACATATTGTAAGTCAACCTTTGCAGAAATTATTTAGCATTGGTAAGATGAAATCGAAATTACAAAACAAAGTTATAAGTTTTAGATTTCAAATTTACTGGAAGGAAGAAAGTACATGGTAATACAGTACCAATTAAAATATGACGGAATTCACTGACTGAGATTTATAACATGACTTCGTTTTCACATTTCGTTCATAACTTTTAAAAACTGTTTTTTAAATATAAATACAGGTATTTGTATACTATTCGGTATGGTGATGGGATATTTCTTGTTCGAAAACAAACAAACAAATATGATTTTGAAATACACACACACACACACACACACATACTCTCTCTCTCTCTCCCCTCTGTCTATCTCTCTCCCATTCTCTCTCTCTCTCCCCCTCCTCTTTCTCTCTCTCTCTCTCTCTCTCTCTCCCAATCTCTCTCTCTTCCCCCTCCTCTCTTCCGCTCTCACTCTGTGTCTCTCTGTCTCTGTCTCTGTCTCTGTCTTTCTATTTGTCTCTTTCTCTAACTTTCTCTCTGTCTGTCTTTCTACATCTATCTCGAAAAAAACGTCTGTTAGAAGAAGAAAACAAAACAGAAACAAATATACCTCACATTTGAAGGTTTTTATTGCCGCGCTGTGTTGGGAATCAATATTTCGGTTCCGTTAACACCTACATCCATAAGATTGAAAAAACGGTATAATAAATGTTCGAAGATTGGGGCACCTAGAATTACTAAATCAAGAATGATTTTTAGTCAATATCCCTATGTCGGAATAGCATAGAGAGGTTTATGGCATACTGTGGTGTACCTTATACAAGAACAGATTATTATCATTATTATTATCACCATTAAATTGCATTCAAAGTATTTTAACAAAAAATACATTTTGGATACTTTTCTACCACAGATTTTCTCCATGCTAGCATGAAATTCTTTTTGGAAGTTTGTAAAGATTTGATTAACCGAACCAAAGAAAACATACGATAATGGAAACGTTCAAAACTATTTAAAAAAACATAAATGATATCTTCCAAACAGACTTTGAGAAAGAATATTGTAGCGAGCCTGCCTAAATTTGTGTCTAACTCATTTCTTTAATACCAGTATGTCAAGGATGCCGATTATACCATGTATATCTATGTTACTAATAACTTAGAATTGACTCGCTACCTGATCTATATTGAAGTGAATTCGTTTTAATCTAAGTATATTATTGAAATTGATGACTGGGTAACAGGTGTTTGCTGTTCGGAAATGGAAATGGAGTATACTAATACAAGGCAAAATAAATACGCAGGAATTTAAAAATCAAAAACTCAATATTTATTCAATAATTACATCAATGCAATATTCGCCTCTAATTATATATATCTGTATTGTTCACTTGGGAAATAATCCTGTTAAGCTCCAAAAGATAATTGCTATGTACATTCTATCAATAATTTAAATAAGTTCCGAAATCGAGAGTATGAAGGGCTATTATAATTGACTTAGAATTACTTTTGTTAGAGCCATATATTACGCTGTTATAGTCCGTTAATATATCTAAATTCTAATACCGAGAGGGTTCCGTAATGTTCTGTTCTGAGGGAAATTCTGTTCTGGTGAATAGTTCTGTCCCTTACGGAGTTCCATTCTAAAGTGAGGGAACGTACCGTGCGATCGAGCCACTTACATTAGGGACTTTTAGATTTGCGTGGACTGATACGTGTGACGTCCAATTCAAGGCAGTGCATTAAAAGGACGTCGATCGTAGCAATCCACATTGTCTTCGGGCGAATCTAAAAGTCCCTATTTACAGTCTTTGTGAGCGTGGTGAAAAATCACAACAACAACAACACAACTACAACATAACTACACAACTACAGGTACAGTGCAATTTACGTACAGCTCCGTACCTTAATGCGCGTCACGCTAACCTTACTTAACGATAAAATTACTAGAAAAGCTCACATTAATTCCTCTATATCTCATATTCGAGATTATTCTTAATTACATCAACTTGTTCATGTACTATCATTAAATTACTAATCTATAACAATCCACAGATAATACGAGTTTCATCAACAATTCAAAGATTGTGTAACTACTTATAGTATTTCTCAATAAAATTGCTTAGTGAAAGAAATCATCTCATATAGATCTTTCCGTGATATATTTTCTACTCTACAGAAATACATTCAATTGAATTCAATTCATGCAAAGTTTATACATGCATGTTTCGCAGTACAACGACTGAATTATATACATGTTTTACAAAGATTAAAATACATTATATATGCAAACAGCATTTATGAATAAAACATATTGAATTAAGTACATAAAATACCTTACATTGATGAAATTGTGTAATGAATAATAATATTCCGCTGTTATATACGATGTCTATAAGCGCTTTACAGATAATATTACCCCTACTATTAATGAATGTCAGATAACATGTTAAAAGATGTCGTAAAAAGTATTATTAATGCATATATAATCAAAAGATGAATACATTATAATTTATCTAAATTCTAATACCGAGAGGGTTAATTCGCAATGTTCTGTTCTGAGGGAAGTTCTGTTCAGGCGAAGAGTTCTGTCCCTAACGGAGTTCCATTCTAAAGTGAGAGAACGTTCCTGTGCGAGCCCCTAAAATATTTACAGTCTATGCGAACGTGGTGAAAAAACTTACACATCTACAGTGCAATTTATTATATACAGCTCCGTGCGCGTCGCGCTAGCCTAATGAAATGACTCTAAAAATGTATTATACAACAAATGAAATATCTTATACTCGAGATGAATCTAAAATACATCGACCTATACTACCACTAGATCTTTCCGTGACACATTTTCTACTCTACATAAATACATATATAATTATATATATAAATACTAAATTCACAAACATCCGATGACTAGTGCGCAATGAATACGGAAAGTTGATCCAAGCAGCGCTCATTATTTTAACAAAGTAATACAATTTCCGTATAAATGTTAAGAACTCCCCAAGGGGGGGGGGGGGGGGTGGTGTGATACCAATACATGTAATTAGCTATGAATGCGAATATTTAAACGCCAAAAATGGAAATAACAATTATATTCGAATTTGTATCTGGGCTAAACTTTACGCACACAATCAATCACAATTAAAGCCCTCAGTTAGTTCTCCCTGGGTCTACCTTTTAACGTTATGATCTCCCGATAAAAACACTCTATCAAACAATAACAATCGTACAATTAAATATCGGCGATTTAATATGGATAATCAAAACAAATAATCAGGGTCCATATAATCGTTTGAGCACACTAGGAGTAGTAGTAGTATAGCAGAACTAGTAGTAGTATAAATAGTAGTATTTAGTTTTCCGTTCCAATAAACATATCTACAATATCAAATATAACCAAACACAAAGGAAACGGTTGGATTGTCCATTACTTAGTCCAGGAATATACAAATTTTTCTTTAAAGAACCATGAATTTTATAGTAATCATAAAAAGTCAAAGATTGAATACTATTATGATTAAACAATTGAAAACTAAATAGGGTGCAGTTTATAGGAAAGGGGTAAGAACGTCCTTCCTCCCCCTCCCTCGATTAAGAGAAAATGATATCCCGAGTTTGGATATGAGTTTCATGTACACGTTGGGTTACCATTTTTTTCTTCGTGGAACGACATTTAATTAGGTTTGAAAGCATTTAAGGTGTGCACAATTATCTTTGTAGGAAATTGAACGTTTTTACAATTAAACGAATATTGGAAACTCTAGGTTAATTTTTGTTTGAGAGCATTGCCAAGTCTACATTAATTTTTGAATGATCTTCTCACTCTTGTCATATCCATGTACATCTTCATGATTTGGTTGAGAGTATGTTGACTTGATAATCTTACGATTACATATTGTGAAAGCTATACAGAGACCGATGCTTATTATTGCTGAGATTCCAATTACACACGGATAAATCACGTGTAATAGAACATTCGACCTGTGATTCTTCTTTGTCTTGTGATTCTTCTCTGTATTTTGTGTTACTTCTTTGCTTGGAAAATAAGTGGGATTTTGGGAAGATGTTGAAGCTTCTTGATAACAGGGCTCCTTGGGGTTGTTATAGGGATCCCATGTGTAGTCCTTGCATTTGCATCTATCAACTGGTTGTCCTACAACAACAGCGCAACAAAATGCAGACTGAGTATACCTCACCCATATGATCTGCTCCAGAGTACTGGCACTATTCCTTGGTCCACCCATTGGGGGTACCCTTATTCCATTTTGATAACAAATTATTTGCCCCGACAAACTACCAGAAGGGGCTGTGCATTCTAATGAGCGCCATCCATCAGTGACATTCTCCTCTCCCCACTGGCAAGACGCCTTACCCGGTGGATAATCAACTCTCAAACCAACCCTTGTATCCTCTAGGATATTTCCATCACCACCATATGCAGTGAGAATATATCCACCTACATCAGACCTTAGGACAGGGTTGATTTTAAGTTTTAGAAGACAGTCTTCGCTCTCAGTTTCATTTTGAAACGCAAGTTCTTGATTTTGGGGCAAAGACAATGACTCTTGATTAGCTGAATCGTAAAACGGAACTCTCATTCCATTTCTAAGAGTGAGCCGTGCACATTCAGAAGGGTATCTGAAATCAAGTTCTATCTTCTCCCCTACAGTGGCACTCATTCTTGTAATATCGCCCTTGGTGATTGTAAGTGAGAAGAGAACAAAGATCACAATGCATATTTCAAACGAAACTACTGAACACTTGGCCATTTTTCCAATAAAAGAGTTGACCCACTAAAAGTATGTCAAATGAAAGACAATAATGATGCGAGACAAAACTATTTTCCTGCTTGGCAGTTGAAAGGTTTATCCGAGTCCTTTTTGTGGTGAACGTCATTAGACAGATGATTCTTGAAACTGGGCCTGGTCACAACTTACTCTGAATTGATCTTCACTGTTTATTGTTTGTTTTGTAATCATTGGTCATATCCGATTTATCTCCATGCACTTGTTCATAAAGCAAATGTTCAGCAAAAATATCTTTGTCCGCAGATGTTCATGTTATTCTTGTCTATTCTCCTCTGGTATTCTGAAAAGGGAGAGTAAAATACATTTTAAGAAATTTTACCCAGGTCACAATCCGTAAAAAAACACACTGCAATCGAGCGGTTGAGTTTCGCATTAAGATCATTAAAATTATTTACTTATTAACTTCTCCCTCAAATTGGTAACCGATTTGATTATTTTTTTCAAATGTTGAACCCTTACATTTACAAATGCCATTTTATCATATCCTGCTTTTAAAAGCTTAACTGCATTTTTGTTAAATTGTGTAACCTTTACAACTTTACTTTTATATAAACTTCATCTTATGATGGAAGCGCAAACTCATGAGATTCCAAGACAAAAATTAGCAAAGCGTCTGATCTTTAGAACATTTTTTTGCATATTAAACAGTCCAAATCATCTATTTATAATACCCAAATTTTTGTTTGGTTTCGAGACATGGGATGTTGTAAAAGGACGTTGGGTTAGCTCAACGGGGGGGGGGGGGGGGGTATCGAGCACCGTTAAAAAAAATCAACACCCCCCCCCCCCCTCTTGAGCAAACAAAAGGAGGGTGTTCGCGCGATCCCCCGAACCCCTACTTTGTACGGGGGTGAGATAACATAGCGGCTGTCTTCTCCTTGGCGACGGTAACATAGTGACAGGTTACTCCACGTGGTTGTACATTAAAGCAAGCACACTATCGTTAAAATCAAATAATTTAATTTCTTAATGTAAAACGCACCAAGAGCTTTTTGAAAATGGACCTTACCTGTGGTCTTTCTGGTTGAAATACATCCTTCATATGAAAAGTGATGTCCGAATTCTACTTAGAAACAAAATAATCAAACAAGGCGTAGTCCAATATTGAGCATTTTTGGCTCGTCATAAATGTAGCCAATTTGAAGACAAAAATGTCGAATAGAAATTTGACTGAAATGCAGATATGAACAAATATGTTCGCTCACTTTTTTCAGAGACAATAAAATACACAAGTCATGTGTTTCGTTTTATCCCCGTGATTTTCTTCTCATGTTTACGCACAAAGGATTGAAAGCATTTCAGCAACAAAGGTTTCTCGCCGCCATCCTAATTTATATGAGTGTAACGGGATCATTCGATGAACGGGATGCGTCTTATTTTGTGGGTTTTTCCACCTTTCTATGGAACGCCAAAATGGCAAATAAAGTTGGCGGCTTAAACCTATTTGGTGACGCTAGCTTTAATACATTTGGTGACAGCAACTTTTCATTTCATGTCGGCTATTCCTTTCATTTAGAGATCATCATCAGCTCATTTCAAATCATCATGAACTGTTTTTGAGTCATCTGACATCGTACAAAACCAATTTAACACCTATATAAGAAGCCCCTATAGTTGACATGATATTCTTTAAATTAGATCAGGTCAAAATCCCCTATTTAAAAACATTGAAAAGACTGATGTAATAGTTCTGCTTCTCAAAGATATTTAAAATTGATGCATGCTTCCATTGGAATTGTTACTATAATGATGACCCGTAAGTATGATAGCAAAGGGGGGGGGGGGGGGAAACGGAGGGGTAGAAAGCCGCAGGATGTTTTTCTTCTTCGAGGTGGGGTCAAATTATTTGCTTATTTTGTTTGCATGTAGTGTAGTAAATGTGGTCATTGACGAATTTAGGTAATAAATGGGTGATTAAATTTAATGGAAATTCCAATAATTCAGATTTACTGGAAGGAAGAAAGTAAATGGTAATACAGTACCAATAACAATCTGACGGAATTCACTGACTGAGATTTGAAACATGAATTAGTTTTCACATTTCGTTCATTATAAATTTTAAAAACCGTTTTAAAATATAAATACAGGTATTTGTATACTATTCGGTATGGTGATGGGACATCTCTTGTTCTTCTTCTTATCGAGTCACTACACAAGCGCCGTCGTCCAGTGGTCCACACAGGCTTTGGCACGGCAATTCACGGCTTCCAGGTCATCTTGGGTGCATGGCTCTGGCGGGAGTGGGCAGACTATAGCAGGTGTTCCATTGTCTGTTCCTGGCCGCATTCACATGCTGTTTGCTCATCTCCTAGACCCCATCTCTGCATTAGGACTCTGCATCATCCGTAGCCAGTTCTTAGGCGGTTGAGGCTTAGCCAGGTATAGGCCAATAGTGCGGTATGGTATGTAATCCCGTAGGATTTTTTTGCCAAAGTTGATTTTTTGTTGTTGCTGTTTTGGCTTCAAAAGGGTCCCAATCGGCCAAAAAAGATGAGGTTCAAATTTTCAGACCCCTCCTTCATTTCCTGGGGGTCCATATTGGGCGCCAGAATGGCACATATAACGCGCAAAAGGGAAATTTGGTGTCTTCGGGAAAATTTGAACCCCATCAATTTCTGATAGCTTGGACCCCAATGAATCCAAAAATGCAAAAAAAAAATGCAAAAAAAAAATCAACTTTGGCACAAAAATCCTACGGGAGCTGTTTCAGTGACATACCGTACCACATTACAAGTCTCACTGGAGCTAGCCTTTTGACAAGGCCTCGTGACTCTGGCTAAGCGGCTGAGATGAGTCTAGATACCCGGAGTGAACGCGCGACCGTCACGAGAGCCTTTTGCAATCTAGATATTACTGCTCCGCATGAATTATTCATAGCATTGGATTTATTGACCAATTAGAACGGTCATCCCCCAGTTGGCTTCGTTCGTGATTCGTTCATTATAAAAACATGTAAGAAAAGGTAAAAGACGTAAATACGTTTTGCTTATGAGATGAACATATAATTGATAGATACAAAATATTACATTAAAATTTATTTTAAATGCAAAATTACAATGAAATAGGAAGCATTTGATGACTTATGCTAACAATCATAAGTGAGATAATTGGACTTTCCCTGTATATAAAATGCGAGGGATTCCTTCGGGCTGAGGGAGAGTTTATGTGGAGTGGTCTGGAGGTGGTTAGACCACAAATTCATCCTTTGGTTGTGAAAACGAACAAACAAATGAATAAACAAAAAACGAACAAATAAGATTTTGAAATACAAAAAAAAAAAAAAACTCTCTCTCTCTCTTTCTCTCTCTCTCTCCCATTCTCTATCTCTCTCTTCCCCCTCCTCTCTCTCGCTCACACTCTGTGTCGCTCTGTCTCTGTCTCTGTCTTTCTATTTGTCTCTTTCTCTAACTTTCTCTGTATCTGTCTTTATACATCTATCTACCTAACATTAGAAGATTTGTTTTTGCTGCGCTGTGTTGGGAATCTATATTGGTTCCGTTAAATCCTACATCCATAAGATTGAAAACAAAACTGTTGAAATTAAATGTTTGAAAATTGGGGCACCTAGAATTACTAAATTATGAGTGATTATTCAATTATATAGAGAGGTTTATGGCATAATGTGGTCTACCTTATACAAGAACAGATTATTACTTTTTTTATTATGACCACGAAATTGTATTCAAATTGAAATAAAGTTAATTTTTGAAACTTTTCTACCACAGATTTTTTCTATGCAAGCATGAAATTCTTTTTGGAAGTTTGTAAACATTTAATTAACAGAATCAAAGAAAACATGCGGTAATGGAAACGTTCAAAACTATATTTAAAAACAAAAAACAAAACATAAATGATATCTTCCAGACATGCAGACTTTGAGTAAGAATATAGTAGCGAGCCTGCCTACCCGCCTAGAGATTTGTTTAAATTTTGTCTTTTCCAAATTTGTGTCTAACTCATTTTTTGATAGTAGTATGTCAAGGATACCGATAATACCATGCCTATCTATGTTACTAATAATTACAAAAATATATATTTATGTTTTATTGATCTTTCATAATCCCATTTTGACAAAAAATCATAGGAGCATGGTACTAATAACTTAGAATTTGTTCGCTACCTGATCTTTATTGAAGTGAATTCGATGTAATCAAAGTATATGATTGAAATTGATGAATGAGTAAGAGGTGTTTGTTGTTGGGAAATGGAAATGGAGTATACTAATAAAAGACAAAATAAATACACAGGTATTTAAATACCCAAAACTCGATATTTATTCAATAATTACATCATTTACAATATTCAGCTCTTTTATATGGGCTATATCTGTTCTTATGACTGGACTAATCAATTTAAAGACCTATATAATAGATAGTCTCAATCTCAATCTGACCAATATTTCATCAAATTCAAGTATATAAATCCCCAAAAGCTGTATTGTTCACTTGGGAAATAATTCGGTTAAGTTCCAAAAGATAATCGCTACGTACATTATCTATTAATAATTTAACCAAGTTCGAATATTGAGAGTATGAAGGCTAATTATAATTGACTTCGAATTATCCTAAGACATTACCAATGGCTCCCAGTTAAAAAAAAACCCGGATTGAATACAAAGTCCTAACGCTTGTCTTTAAGGCACTCCACAATACTGCACCCGAGTACCTCACCATAAAGCAATCCCATTACTCACTCCGTTCTTCTGCCTCTACCATTCTAAAAGACAGTCCCCAGAACCCGAACCACCCATTATACACTGTAAAAAAATAATAGTCGAAATAACTCAATAAAATTGAGGAAAAGAATTGCCTTATTTTTATTAAGTAAATATTACCTACGGCATCTTAAGTAGAATTTACTTATTTTGCTGAATAAATTTTTACTCAGTTAAATCGAGTTACATTAACGTAAATAATTTAAGTATTGTAAACATTTTAGATAATTAAAAAAAAGCTATGATAGGATTACATATTGCACGATTTGGTACCCATCTAATCTAACAAGTAACATCCACTAATCATTCACTACTTCTATTTAAGAATAATCACTAATCACTAACACTACTTCTATTTAAGATTTAACCGTATATATATATCTACCACCATCAAAAACTATTACATACTGTACGCTTCAATTCGACACATATTGAAAGGCTCCAAATTTTATATATACTTGATCGTAGCATCTTAAAAGGAAAATTGGTTGACAATTTCCTGAAATATCAAGTTTTGATTTGTTTTGAACTGGGTAACAATTAAAAATTGTCTTGTCTTTGCTTAGCCATGTTAAATGAATTAGTAAATGTTTTAAAGTCCTTAAATTTACATTCAACCACAAAAAAGAATTGTTTTATTTAAAAAAGAGTTTAATTTGGTCTTAATGAATATTCATAAATTATGTAAATATTTCTATTACACACTGCATCGGTCCTTACTTTAAAAAGATAAGAATAATCAACATAAATTGTTTGAGTAATACGTATAATTTCTGATTTTTAGTTAAAATTACTAAATGAATACAAGCTGAAATTACTTAAAGTTTTTATGTATTTGATTTTACTTAAATATTACACGTATGTTCTACTAAATTGAAAGTTTGAGTTAGCAAGACTTAAATTTAGTGCGTAAGTGGCAAAACTAATGTTTTCAAGTAAATTCTACATGGAAAAAATACGTAAAAATTACCAATGAACAAATTCTTTTTTACAGTGTAGGGACCGTGCATTTGTGCATATTGCACCAAACCTCTGGAACAAGCTGCCAAGTGCCATTCGAAACATTCAATGCCTAGAAACATTTCAGAAACATGTTAAAACGGTTTTATTTACTCACAGTTCAAAATGATATTTTGTCGTTAAAATTCTGGAGAGAGATTTGTGTATTTTATGTATTTTGTTTTGTATAGCGCCTTGAGTAAGTAATTAGAAAAGTGCGCTTTATAAATATTTATTATTATATTTTTACTGTATTAAATCAATTTATTATACCTATACGCTGTTACTTTGCCAAGTCTGTTAATTCATCTAAATTATAATACCAAGAAGGTTCCATAATCATGATGTTCTTTTCTGAGGGAAGTTCTGTTCTGGCGAATAGTTCTGTCCTTACGGAGTTCCGTTCTGAAGTGAGTGAACGAACCATGCGAGCCACTTAAATATTTACAGTCTATGCTAAATGTCATGGAAAATCACAACTACAACACAACTACAGTGCAATGAATGCATATACAACTAAAAGACGATTACATTCCCGCTATCAATGAAATATATTGCAAGATAACAAAGTAAGAGGTTCTGTCCCTTAAAGATACTATGTCCCTTTTGCAGCCAACATCAAATTCTGTAGAACTTTGCAGGAATTATGAATATGTCATGTATGTCCTATATGTGAAATTTAAACGTTAGCAGTGTTCTATTATTTAAATTATGCAAGGAAACCCGTTTACTTGCTAGACGTCACTGTCAGACACTATTGAGTGATTGACTTTTGTTTTCTTTGTTGGTAATAACATACATAAAATGGGCTGTATAAGGGTACATGAGCATTTGTCAACATCAATAACCCACTTCTTGTATTAATGGCCAAAATTTAACTGATTAAATCTTTGCGCAGCATAAAACGTACGACCATTCGGTACAATGGTCTGAAAATCAGACTATTACTTAGTGGCTCTATAGCTCTTAAGTCGATTCGACAACTAATATATGTTTTTAGGGAAGTTCTAATTTAGTATTATCTTTCAAATGCCGTTGGAATTTAACATTTTCATTTTTTGGGGGCCTGCAAATGGGACATAGTACCTCTAAGGAGTACTGTTATAAAGTGAGGGAACGTTCGGTGCTAGCCACTTAAATATTTACAGTCTATGCGAAAGTTGTGAAAAAGTTACACAACTACAGTGCAATTTATGTAAAGCTCCGTGCGCGTAGCGCTAACCTAACTTTGAAGGAAATCCAACCCAAATAGACAAATACTCTAGACGGAAGCAGAACAATCAGAGAAGCAAATTGATGACAGTTTCAATTAAATCTGACTAAATGTAAGAAAGTTATGCGTTTTTGAAAGGTTTAATCACTATACGTATGGGCACTTCAAATTGGCTGAAGCGGTAATGTCAATGTGATGTAGTGCCGGACTACTTTTCCATCTATTTCAACATAAAAATGACTAAAATTTAAATTTGTCAAATGTTCATGGCTCAGGAGGGTGTATACTTTTTAGAGGACCTATGATTATATGCTACCTATATCATATTTTGAATAGTGCCCCAAAAGATCTACTATTACTAAACTACCAACTTGAGATTCGCATAGTTTTTTAGTGATCTCATATTTCTAACATTCATAACTTCCTTACTGATTCATTTCAAACTGTTGCCATTCTGTTTCTGTTATTTTTCTGCTTGCATACAAATTAACTTAGAACAAGGATTGGATTGCCCTTTAACGATGAAATGACTAGGAAAATTCACATTTATTCCTCTAAAATGTAGTATACAATGTAATAAAAAAGAAATATCTCTTACGTGAGATGAATTAAAATACATCGACTTCTACTATCACTAGATTACTAATCTATAACAATCCCTAGATAATACGAGTTTAATCACCAATTAGAAGATTTTCTGATAGTATTTCTCATTATATCCTGCATCAAAAATGTGTTGGCTTTTGATTGGTTGAGGGCTCGTCACATGACCAGAAATATTTTAAATCTTTTTAGATAAAAATTGACATTTTTTTTTTAATTATTTTTTTTTCCAATTTTTTTAAAAATTAATTTTTGATGCAGGATATAAAACAAATATACCATGCCTTCTATTCGAGGTACTGGTTAAACTATGGGCCTCGGTGACTCCAAAAGTACCATTTGCATTGTATTCATTACGGCCCATTGTAAGATTGTAAGATTTTATTGACTCTAGTCTTGTTCAGAAGGGGTTTTGCTAGTCGGCGTAAGTTAATCCCTGCAGCAGGATATACACTGTCGCTCATATAGGTGGACTATTTTAGTTTTACCCCAATTTATGGAATTATTTTAAAAATAATTTAAAAATAATAAATCTAGATAATAGTATACATACTCAGATTTTATTGAATAATAATTTGCCAATGTGTGTTTTGCGTGACTACTAAAGCATGTGTATGCTACCAGGGGCGTAGACAACGGGGGGGGGGGGGGGATGAGGGGGATGCATCCCCCCCACCTCACAAGGTGGGGGGATGGCATGTACAATCATCCCCCCCAGGTTTTGGGGAATGATATTTGCTTACTTAATAAGTCATAATGATGATAATAATAGTAATAATAATAATGATAACAATTATAATATTAATAATAATAATAATTATGATGATGATAATAATAATCCTCATCATTATTGTAATTGTGTTTATTGTTGTGTTTATTTGTGCCTAAGGTTCGCAGAATCGCTCTACAAGCACTTTCGCGACTGGCTTCCAGAGATGCAGAGCACGAATCGACGATTGAGACACAGTGATAGATTGAGAGACTTTAAATGCCGAACAGAAAGACTGAGACACAGCACTCTTCCTTACTTGGTAAGGACTCTGAACGAACATTTTTTCTGATGCCAATAATTTTGTATGCCTGATATTCACTTTACTGTAATATAAAATGTAAAATACACTCCTTGTGGGGAGTATTTGCCAGTAATTGTGCAATAGGTATTTAATCATTGAATTTTTATATCAATATTTTCAATTATTTCATATCTAATTGTGATTTAAAATGTATATATTAATAGCATTGAATTTTAAAGAACGAGTAATATTTGAATATTAATGAATTAACACCGAACACCTAGTACTTAGCCAATAGGTTTTTAATCATTGAATTTTTAAATCAATTTTTTCAATTATTTCATATTCAATTGTGATTTAAAATGTATAGTAATAGCATTGAATTTTAAAGAACGAATAATATTTGAATATTAATGAATTCACACCGAACACCTAGTATTTAGCCAGTGCAATATGTTTATTTTAATTTTTTTATTATCAACAAATTTCAATATTCTTCGCGAATTTACAATGTAATTCACTTTATTTCTTAATCCATCATGAAATCCAATTTCAAGATTTCCAATATGTTTTACCAATGACAAAAAAATCAACCCTTCGGCATGCCATATTCGTAATAGTAATGGTTTTAATGATTAATTTCAATAGTATATTTTTAGAATGTTTCAGTTAAGAATTTCATGCTTATTAATTGAAATTAATGATAGTTGCCATTATAATTGTCATTTGATCACTTTTATTTGTATTTCAATGTTGATTGCCTAGACTGTTTTAATATATTATTGTATAATTGCTTTTATCATGTAGTATATACATTGTAAACTTTTGTAACCATTGCAATTCAGTCTTTGGACTGCGAGAATGGATAATTATCAATAAAATCCTTCAATCAATCAAATCAATTTATTGTTATTAGCCGCATTCACACGGTGAAAGCCAATTCAGACGGTAAAAAAAAGAAAATCTTACAAGTATTTTGTGGTTATCTTGTGGTTTGGAAACCACAAGATAACCACAAGCTTAAACAGGCGCGGATCTACGGGGGGGGGGGGTTAGGGGGTTTAACCCCCCCCCCCCTTGGGCGGCCCAAAAAACAAACAAACAAAAAAAAAAGGAAAAAAAAAGAAAAAAAAAAAAGAAAAAAGAACGCACGCTGGAGAGAAACCCTTTCATCTGGTAACTTAACCAAATACATGATAACTCTGGATATAACTGTGTATTTAACTGTTACTTGATTTAAAAAGACGTTATCATGCACTGCTTTTTATGGTCTCCATTGTGTTAATAGATGCCAGGAAAACATCACTTACGGGGTTCAAATAAACACCCCCAAAAAATCGGCTCGCCGCTTCGCGGCTCGTGGACGATGCTCCGCATCGTCATTATTTTGGTCACCCCCCCCTTAGCAAAACGCTAGATCCGCCCCTGAGTCATCCCCCCAGGTGTACGAACCTGTCTACGCCACTGTATGCTACTATGCTTATCAACTAGGGAACCTACGCCCTTAAGTCATAAATGACAGTAATGAGGATTAATGCCCCACAAAAGGGCACTTACATAGCACATTTACACGGTTTTGATCCTGGGGCCTCACAGTTACGAGGCCATTGCTTTGTCACTGAACCATGACTGTACGCAGCGGGGGCTAGGGTAGGGGGCAGTTTCCATAAATAAAAAAACACAGAAAATGCAATAAATGTTCAATAATTTATTGCATTTTATTTACCCCGGTCCCCAACATAAAAATTTCTCTTGACGGCCATGAGATTACGGCTCAAGGCATGGGCACACAGAGGATTTTTTTATGTTGGGAACCGGGGTAAAATGCAATAAATGATTGAAAATTTATTGCATTTTTTTGTTTTTAATTTATGGAAACTGCCCCGTACCCTAGCCCCCACTGCGTACAGTCATGGTTCAGTGACAAAGCAATGGCCTCGTAACTGTGAGGCCCCAGGATCAAAACCGTGTAAATGTGCTATGTAAGTGCCCTTTTGTGGGGCATTAATCCTCATTACTGTCATTTATGACTTAAGGGCGTAGGTTCCCTAGTTGATAAGCATAGTAGCATACAGTGGCGTAGACAGGTTCGTACACCTGGGGGGATGACTCAGGGGCGGATCTAGCGTTTTGCTAAGGGGGGGGGGTGACCAAAATAATGACGATGTCTGAGGTGCCCTACTTCCCTGCACAATGTATAGGTGGACCACCATGACAATATGCTGCTGGGTAAAAATGGCGGCATTAAAAAAAAAATGACTGCCATGTATAATAATAATAATAATAATAATAATAATTAAGTCATTTTTACATAGCGCATAATAACAAATTCTCTATGCACTTTACAACAATCAATTATATAATAAATTACATGATTAATCTAAAGATTATAAGACAAAAATCTATAACTTGTCTACTGTTGTACAATTCTGTAGATTACTTTTTAAAAGAACCTCATTTTACCACCCGTGAAGTGTCATATGAAAGAAGATTAAATTTCCTACGAGATAATATGAAGGTTGTCTTTTCCTTAGCGGCGGTAACATGACAGGATACGCCACTGATTGAACATGTAGTAGCCTACGTTCAGTTTAGGCAAGCACACAATCGTTAAAATCATAAAATTTATTTTCTTAATGTGAAACGCACCAAGAGCTTTTTGAAAATGGACATTACCTGTGGTATTTCTGGTTGAATACATCCGTCATATGAAAAGTGATGTCCGAATTCTACTTAGAAAAAAAATTAAACAAGGCATAGTCCAACATGGATACTTCCTGCATTATCCGTCATAAATTATGTTAATATGTAGACAATGTGAGAGAAAAATGTCGAGTAGAAATTTGACTGAAATGCAGAGATAAACAAAAAATGTTTGCTCACTTTTTTCAGAGACAATAAAATACACAAGTAATGTGGTTTATTTTCCCCGTGTTTTTCTTTTTATAATTATTACGCACAAAGGATTGAAAGCCTTCCAGCAACAAAGATTTCTCGACGCCATCATGATATATATGAATATAATGGGGGTGTTCCACTGACCTAGGTCAGTGGGAATACTTGGGTTTTCCCACTGACCTAGGTCAGTGGCAATACTTGGGTTATCCCACTTGTCTATGGAACGCCAAAATGGAAAATAAAGTTGACGGCTTAAACCAAATTAAACAAGGCGTAGTCCAATATGGATACATTGTGCGTCATAAATTATGTTAATATATGTAGCCAATGGGAGAGAAAAATGTCGAGCAACAAATTCGACTGAAAAGCAGATATGAGGAAAAAAATGTCCGCTCACTTTTTTCAGAGACAATAAATACACAAGTCATGTGGACAATGTGGTTCGTTTTACCCCCGTGAATTTCTTCCGCATGTTTATGCACAAAGGTTTGAAAGCCACCTTCCAGAAACAAAGGTTTCCCGCCGCCATTCCCCCGCCATCATGATTCGGGGTTTTCCACCTGCCTATGAAACGCCAAAATGGCAAATAAAATGTCAGCTTAACCTACAATGTGTTTGGTGCACAGTAGCTTTATATTTGGTGACAGCAACCTTTCATTTCATGGCGGCTATTCTTCATTCAGAGGTTATCATCAGCTCATTTTAAATCACCATGAACTGATTTCGAGTCATCTGACATCGTACAAATACAATTTAACACCTATATACGAAGCCCCTATAGTTGACGTGATTTTCTTTAAATTAGTTCAGGTCAAAATCCCCTATTTAAAAACATTGAAAAAACTGATGTAATAGTTCTGCTTCTCAAAGATATTTAAACTTGATGCATGCTTCCATTGGAATTGTTACTATAATGATGACCCGTAAGTCTATTAGCAGCGGCGTAGGCAGGAACCCTTTCATAGGGGAGGGGGAGGGGGGAGGGGGAGATGGAGAGGGGGAGGGGTAGAAAGCCGCAATATTTTTTTTCTTCTTCGAGGTAGGGTCAAATTATTTGCTTATTTTGTTTGCATGTAGTGTAGTATATGTGGTCATTGACGAATTTAGGTAATAAATGTGTGAATAAATTTACCGGATATTCCAATAATTCAGATTGACTAAAAGGAAGAAAGTAACGGGTAATACAGTACCAATACAATCTGACGGAATTTACTGACAGAGAATTGTATCATGAATTCGTTTTCAGATTTTGTTCATCATTGTATTATTACTTGTTAAGTTTTAGTTTTGTATAAATACTATTGGGGATTGTGGTGGGACATCTCTTGTTCGAAAAAACAACAACAAATGAATACAAAAATATGATTTTGAAATACACACACACACACACCAAATCTCTCTCTCTCTCTCTCTCTCCCACGTTCTCCCTCTTCCCCCCTCCTCTCTCTCGCTAACACTCTGTGTGTCCTTTCTTCTTCTCTCTCTCTGTATTTCTATTTGTCTCTTCTCAGTTCTCAATTTCTCTCTATCTGTCTTTCTACATCTATATAGAACATACGTCCGTATGAAGACAAAAAAAAACAGAAACAAAGATACCTCACATTTAAAGGTTTTTATTGCCGCGCTGTGTTGGGAATCAATATTTTGGTTCCGTTAAAACCTACATCGATAAGATTTTTTTTAAATGTCAAAGATAAATGTTTGAAAATTGGGGCACGTAGAATTACTAGATTAAAGCCCCACTGTCATACTTGTAGCTACGCGCTCCCTCTATATAGAATCTTCCCCAATCGGTGTCTGTTGGTCCCCCATGATCCTCTTTTTCTTATGTTGGTTGAGAGCTGAGTTGATGAGATAGCCACCTGTCAGTGACCTGGCTGGGTGGTCTAATCCCTTCTGGCCCAGTAGTATTGACGGTCTTTAAGAGTGATTTTTTATTCAATAGCCCTTTGGAAATGTCGGAATCGCACAGAAATTTTATGGCATATTGTGGTCTACCTTATACAAGAACAGATTATTATCATTATTATTAGAACTATTAAACTGCATTCAAAGTAAAATAAATATAATTTTTGATACTTTTCTACCACAGATTTTCTCTAAAAAAACATTTCATTAACCGATTAAAAGAAAACACACGGTAATGTAAAGGTTCAAAATTTAAAAAAACAACAACACATAAATGATATCTTCCAATAAAAAGACATTGAGAAAGAATATTGTAGCGAGCCTGGTTATCCGCCGAGAGATCTGTTTTAAGGTAATACAAAGTTTTGGTATGGGGTCATGAATTTGGTTCAAATTAACATATTGGAAGCATATGCGTTCTTACAATATTCATTGATCGTTTTCCCGATTGAATTCGAGTCTAAAGTTATGAAATTATAAATAATAAACTCCTTATGTTGTATAGCTCCCTCTCAAGGTCAAGTGATTAATTTAGCTATGAAACAATGTTTCTGGACTAAAATCGACCGTTAAGCTATTCCCGTTTGGAAATTATATATCACAACTACATATTCTGAGATTTTCATGGTCGCAGCTACCATTGTACGGCCGTAGGCGCTATTTGAAATTTATCAAAATTTACCGGGAGCACCGGTAAATTTTTATATTCAATTTTTCTCGAAAACACAAGTGTATTATAGGGGTTAATTTTTTTTGGTGCTTATAATACATCGGATGTAGGGGCATCCAAATATATCGATATTGTAAAGATTCACTATCCACCCAATTTTCAAATTTTCCCAAAACTTTGTATTACCTTTAAACCTTGTCTTCTCATTTGTTTAATACCAGTATGGATGCCGATTATACCGTGCCTATCTACACTGTCGCTCATATAGTTGGAATATTTTTGTTTTACCTCAATTCATGGAATTATTTTAGAAATAATTTAAAAATAATAGATCTAGATAATAGTATACATTCTCAGATTTTATTGAATAATAATTTGACAATGTGTGTTTTGCGTGACTGCTAAAGCATGTGCATGCTACTATGCGTATCAACTAGGGGACCTACGCCCTTAAGTCATAAATGACAGTAATGAGGATTAATGCCCCACAAAAGGGCACTAATATAGCACATCGACACGGTTTTGATCCTGGGGGCTCACAGTTACGAGGCCATTGCTTTGTCACTGGATCAAAACCGTGTCGATATGCTATATTAGCGCCCTTTTGTGGGGCATTAATCCTCATTACTGTCATTTATGACTTAAGGGCGTAGGTCCCCTAGTTGATAAGCATAGTAGCATACACATGCTTTAGCAGTCACGTAAAACACACATTGGCAAATCATTATTCAATAAAATCTGAGTATGTATAATATTATCTAGATCTATTATTTTTAAATTATTTTAAAAATAATTCAATAAATTGGAGTAAAACTAAAATATTCCAACTATATGAGCGACAGTGTATGTTACTTATAACTTAGAATTGACTTGCTACCTGATCTATATTAAAGTGAATTCGTTTTAATTAAAGTATATTATTGAAATTGATGATTAGGTAAGAGGTGTGTGATGTTGGGAAATGGAAATGGAGTATATGGATGAAAAATCACAACTACAACACAACTACCGTATATAGTGCAATTTACGTAGAGCTCCGTGCTTTAATGCCCATCGCGCTAACTTAACTTAACGATAAAATGACTAGGACAATTCAATTCAATTTAATTCAATTCAATTCAGATTTATTTCATTTCCTACAGAAAGATAAACAAAGGGATTACATTTTCTTCATACATAATTCATTTTTTTCTTGGTAATTATACAAATTCAATTCATTTCAATTTATTTATTTGTCTTCTTTCAATTGTTCATATTTACAATGATGGTACGTTAATTCCTCTAAAATTGTATTTTACAACAAATGAAATATGTCATATTCGAGATAAATCTAAATTACTAATCTATAACAATCAACTGATAATACGAGTTTAATCAACAATTTAAAGATTGTGTAGTTATTTATAGTAATAAAATTGCTTTGTGAAAGAAATCATCTCAAAGATTTTTCTACTATACAGAAAAACATTCAATTCAATTTAATTCAATAAAGCTTTATTCGAACATGTTCCGCAGTAGGCCACAAAGACTGAATTATACATGTTTTACAACGATTGAAATACGTTATAAATACAAATAGCAATTATGAATAAAATAAATTGAATTAAATACATAAAATATCTTACATTAGTAAAATTAAAGGTAATGAATATTAATATTCCGCTTTTATATATAGACCTTGATATATATGCGATGTCTCTCAGCGCTTTACAGATACTATTAACCCTACTACTAATGAATGTCAGATACCCTGTTAAAAGATGTCTAAAAAAGTATTATTAATGCATATACAATTAAAAGATGATTACATTCTAATTTATCTAAATTCTTATACCGAGAGGGTTCCGTAATGTTCTGTTCTGAGGGAAGTTCTGTTCTGGACGAAGTTCTGTTCTAAAGTTAGGGAACGAACCGTGCGAGCCACTTAAATATTTACTGTCTATACAAACGTAGTGAAAAATCACAACTTCAACACAAGTAACACACAACTACACAACTATAAAGTGCAATTTACTTACAGCTCCGTGCCTTCATGCGCGTTGCGTTAACCTAACTCAGTGACGATAAATGAATAGGAAAATTCACATTAATTCCTTTAAACATGTATTATACGAGAAATAAAATATCTCATATTCGAGATTAATCTAAATTACATCAGCTTATACTATTATTAGAGTACTAATCTTTAACAATACATAGATAATACGAGCCTAATCAACAATTCAAAGATTTTTTAACTATTTATAGTATTTTTCAATAAATGCTTATTGAAAGAAATCATCTCATAGATCTTTCCATGACATATATAACAATATATATAACAAACGAAATGTACAACAAACAAAATATCTCATAATCGAGATGAATTTCAATTACTTCGGCTTCTACTATCATTAAATTACTTATCTATGACAATCCTTAGAAAATACGTTTTTAATAAACAAGTCAAATATTTTGTAATTATTTAATATATATAGACAAAATACTTTTCATTGATAAATTTATAGGTAATGAATGTCAGATAACATATTAAAAGATGTCGTAGAAATAGTATTAATGCATATACAAATAAAAGAGGATTCCACACCTGTATGATTTCTTTGTACCACTCACTTATATCGACCTCAAAATATTTAACATCATAGTTATAGAGAAAAAGAAAAGGCCCACCAACATCCTTTAATAAATCAAGTAAAATCAATTTCTACCCTCTAGATTGTGATGGTAATATTCTATTTACTAAAAAATGTTATATACAATATATAACAAACGAAATGTACAACAAACGAAATATCCCATACTCGAGATGAATTTCAATTACACCGACTTCTACTATCATTAAATTACTTATCTATAACAATCCATAGAAAATACGAGTTTAATCAACAAGTCAAATATTTTGTAAATATTTATAGTATTTCTCAATAAATGCTTAGTGAAAGAAATCATCTTATAGATCTTTCCGTGACATATTTTCTACTCTTTGACCAACAAAATCGTGAGAGGCCCGTCCGGGCACTGTCCGGAGCCCGCACGACACCCGTGAGGTGCCCTACGGGCCTTTTACGGGTTTTCTACGGCCTAACGGTCAGACAAAAACGCCGGGCATAGGCGTGCAAATGTTCTATTTCAGCTCTAACATAATCTACCTTTAGCAAATTTATTACAGATCTACAAATATCAGCTTATCAAATTACTATGAAAAACTGTTATTTAGCACTAAATTACAATTACTCTATCAATCGAGGATAGGCCTTTCTCGTCATCGAAGCCACTATATATTATAAGGACTCATTTCTAAAGATTTTACGGTTGAGAATTTGCTAAAGGTAGATATGTTAGAGCTGAAATGAAACATTTGCAAGCCTATGCCTATGCACGCACTCCATGCATGCTAATAAAGGCAAGGCGCTGTGTACGTGTGCTCTCACCTCAGCATTCTTGTGGGGTTTTATGTGCGCTTCACTTACCCCTTGTGAGGCATTTTTACTTTGTGGGGTATTTTTTCAGGACCCCACAGAGTAAAGTCTTTCAAATGACTGTATATTCGGTGTCCTATGCCCTGCGGGGCATTAGAAGTGGTACCCCATAAATGACATTTTGTGAGCGTGTGCTAAAACTTGCACACTTTTTTATGGTAACATCGTAAGCACACCGCCGGGTTGTTATCGCCAGGTTGTACATACCCCACTAGTAGGGGACCACAAGGTATATCTGGAAGGCACAGAAATACCCCACAATCAGGTGCCCCACAAAGGCCCTGATGTGAGAATGTGTGTGAAGCCCAGGCCCAGAGCTTCGCACAGTTTTTGAATTTCGCATCTTTAGCACGCGTAAAGCTTGTTATTGACAAGATGAGCTCTGATTGGCTGTATGCAAATGAGTTCATACTGGGGGTCCCGAGCTCAAGTGGGAAAAAAATTAGGCGGCCGGGATCCTTACGGGCGCCTTGCATTTCACTGCGCCAATTTTCACCGGGCACCTCCAGGGCACCGCAGAATATGTGACCACACATGCCGTAGAAATGAAAATCGGAAGGTTCCCGCACGGTCTCTAAATTCACGGCAAGCCGCCGTGTAGGGGAAATCGTACGGGGCCCGGTTTATATGTGACCTGGGCATATTCGTTACGGTTATACCTTCTGAGAGCGATACAGAGAACGATGATTATTATTGATGAGATTCCAATTACACACGAATAAATCACGTGTAATACAAAATTTGACCTGTGATTCTTCTTTGTACCTTGTGGTACTTCTTTGCTTGGAATAGATATGGGACTTTCGGATGATGTTGAAGCTTCATGATGAGTTGTAACCATGACAACATGACAGGGGTCTGTGACGTTGCTATAGGGATCCCATGTGTAGTCCTTGCATTTGCATCTATCGACTGCCGACTGGTTGTCCTACGGCAAGAGCGCAACAAAATGCAGACTGAGAATACCTCACCCATATGGTCTGCTCGAGGAAACTGTCACCATCTCTTGGACTACCCATCGGGGGTACCCTTATTCTATCCTGGTAACAAATGATTTTCCCCGACAAACTACCAGAAGGGGCTCTGCATTCTAACAAGCGCCAGTCATTAGTGACATTCTCCTCTCCCCACTCGCAAGACGCCTTACCTGGTGGATAATCAACTCTCAAGCCAACCCTTGTATCCTCTAGAAAATTTCCATCACCATCATATGCAGTGAAAATATATCCACCTTCATCACACCTTAGGACATGGTTAATTTTGAATTGGAGAAGACAGTTATTGCTGTCACTTTCATTTTGAATTACGAGTTCTTGATTTTCGGGTAATGACAACGACTCTTGATTAGCTGAATCGTAAAACGGAGCTCTCATTCCATTCCTAAGAGTGACCTGTGCACATTCAGAAGGGTAACTGAAATCAAGTTCTATCTTCTCCCCTACAGTGGCACTCACTCTTGTAATATCACCTTTGGTGAATGTAAGCGAGAAGAGCACACAGATTACAGTGCTCATTTCAAACGAGACTCCTGAACGCTTGGCCATTTTAGGTAAAAGAGTTGACCCACTAAAAGTATGTCAAGTAAAAGACTATGAAAAAAGAAGAAGATACGAGACAAAACTATTTTCCTGCTTCTTGCTTGGCAGTTGAAAGGTTTGTCCGAGTCCTTTTTGAGGTGAACGTCATTAGGTAGATGCTTCTTGAAACTGGGTCTGGTCACAACTTTCTCTTAATTGATCTTCACTGTTTATTTTTTATTTTTCATGAAAATATCCCATTCGTATCCGATTTATCTCCATGGACTTGTTCTTGAATAAAGTTTCTCAAAATATCTGAGAAATTTTCCAACAAAAATATCTTTGTCCGCAGATGTTACTTCATGTTATTCCTGTTTGAAGAATCCATCTTATTCAACTGCCACATATTGCTCTCAGGTATTCTGAAAAAGGAGAGTAAAATACATTTTAAGAAATCAGATAGAACCCAACAAATAAAGAAAATTGTGTAATGATCCCCTTTTTACTTGTTTTAGTTGATTGATTTTAGTCGTCAAGTAAATAATTACATTTACATCATTGAATATGCAGAGAAAGGCCCACATTGACAGAGTAATCCATGAAAGATAATATTATTCCATTGTCTTGATATATGTATATAATGAAGATTAACAACATTTTATCAAAGTACCGCAACTATACAACTATTACACTGTTTTTCTTCAATGTTTGCACTTTGCAGGATATTTGAAGAGATGTGCGATGAAATAATGATTTCAAATTGTGTAATATTTACACAATGGCGTATAACTAAGAATTGTGGCGCCGGGATAAAACATTAAATTACAGCCCAGCCAAAGTTATAACTTGAAATAGCGAGAGGCTATTTAATGCGACCGCGCGGAAGACTTTTGCATTTATAATCCTTTAAAAAATGGCGGTCATTTTTTTTTAATGGCCGCCATGTATAACTACTGTTGTAGATTTATGTAGATTACTTTTAAAAGAACCTCATTTTACCATATGTGAGGTGACATATGAAAAAGAAAAGAAAGAAAAATCTAATTTCCTACAAGATAATATAAAGGCTGTCTTCTCCTTGGCGACGGTACGCTACTGTACATTCAGGCAAGCACACACTCGTTAAAATTAATGTGAAACGCACTAAGAGCTTTTTGAAAACGAACCTTACCTGTGGTATTTCTGGATGAAATACATCCTTCATATGAAAAGTGATGTCCAAACTTACTATACTTTCTACTATATTCAAACAAGGCGTAGTCCAATATTTATACTTCTAGCTTGTCCGTCATAACATACGTGAGAGAAAAATGTCGAGTAGAAATTTGACCGAAAAGTAGATATGAACAAAACAGTTCGTTCATTTTTTTTTAGAGACAATAGAATACATAAGTCATATGTGATTTTCTTCTCATGTTTACGTGCAAGGATTGAAAGCCTACCAGCAACAAAGGCCGCAGCAATGATAGTAATAGATACACAGTGAGTATAACAGATCTGGGTTTTTCCACAAAATGGCAAATAGAGTTGACGGCTGAAACCTACTATTTGGTGACGCTAGCTTTAATACATTTGGTGACAGCAACTTTTTATTTCATGGCGGCTATTCATTTCATTCAGAGGATATCATCAGCTCATTTTAAATCACCATGAACTGTTTTTGAGTCATCTGACATCGTACAAATACAATTTAACACCTACGGTATATACGAAGCCCCTATTTTTGACATGATTTTCTTTAAATTAAATCAGGTCAAAATCCCCTATTTAAAAACATTGAAGAGACTGATGTAATAGTTCTGCTTCTCAAAAATATTTAAAATTGATGCATGCTTCCATTGGAATTGTTACTATAATGATGACCCGTAAGTATGATAGCAGAGGCGTAGACAGGAACTCTCTAATGGGGGGAGGGGGAGGGGGGACGGGGAGGGGGGAGGGGGAGGGGGACCGGGAGGGGTAGAAAGCCGCAGGATTTTTTCTTCATCGAGGTTGGGTCAAATTATTTGCTTATTTTGTTTGCATGCAGTGTAGTAAATGTGGTCATTGACGAATTTAGGTAACACATGTGTGATTGAATTTAACGGACATTCCAATAAATGAATTGGATTGAATTGAATTGGTTTGGTTTATTGAAAAATCACATCAAACAAGCAGCTCACAGGCTGAACATTTTCTATTTACAAACAAGTTAAATATATAGAGAGATATAAACATATACACAACTAGAATACATATTGTAAGTCAAACTTTGCAGAAATTATTTAGCATTGGTAAGATGAAATCGAAATTACAAAACAAAGTTATAAGTTTAAGATTTCAGATTTACTGGAAGGAAGAAAGTACATGGTAATACAGTACCAATTAAAATATGACGGAATTCAGTGACTGAGATTTATAACATGACTTCGTTTTCAAATTTCGTTCATTATAACTTTAAAAAAATAAATACAGGTATTTGTATACTATTTGGTATAGTGATGGGACATTTCTTGTTCGAAAACAAACAAACAAATGTGATTTTGAAATACACACACACACACACACACACACATACTCTCTCTCTCTCTCCCCTCTGTCTCTCTCTCCCATTCTCTCTCTCTTCCCCTCCTCTTTCTTTCTGTCTCTCTCTCTCATTCTCTCTCTTCCCCCTCCTCTTTCTCTCTCTCTCCCATTCTCTCTCTCTTCCCCCTCCTCTCTCTCTCTCTCTCTCCCATTCTCTCTCTCTTTCCCCTCCTCTTTCTATCTCTCTCTCTCCCATTCTCACTCTCTTCCCCCTCCTCTCTCTCGCTAACACTCTGTGTCTCTCTGTGTCTCCTTTCTCTCTCTCTGTCTTTCTATTTGTCTTTTTTTCTCACTTCCTCTATCTGTTTTTCTACATCTATCTCGAAAAAAACGTCCGTATGAAGAAAAAAAAACAGAAACAAAGATACCTCACATTTGAAGGTTTTAATTTCCGCGATGTGTTGGGAATCAATATTTTGGTTCCGATAAAACCTACATCGATAAGAAAAAATGTTAAAGATACATGTTTGAACATTATGGCACCTAGAATGACTAAATCAAGAGTGATTGTTATTAAATAGCCCTTTGGAAATGTTGGAATTGCATAGAGAGGTTTATGGCATAATGTGGTCTACCTTATACAAGAACAGATTATTACTTTTATTATTATGACCATGAAATTGTATTCAAATTGAAATAAAGTTAATTTTTGAAACTTTTCTACCACAGATTTTTTCTATGCAAGCATGAAATTCTTTTTGGAAGTTTGTAAACATTTAACAGAATCAAAGAAAACATGCGGTAATGGAAACGTTCAAAACTATATTAAAAAAAATTAAAAAAACATAAATGATATCTTCAAAACATGCAGACTTTGAGTAAGAATATTGTAGCGAGCCTGCCTATCCGCCGAGAGATCTGTTTAAATCGTGTCTTTTCAAATTTGTGTCTAACTCATTTTGTTTAATGCCAGTATATGTCAAGGATGCCGATTATACCATACCTATCTATGTATAATGACTTATAATTGACTCGCTACCTGATCTTTATTGAAGTGAACTCGTTGTAATCGAGGTATATGATTGAAATTGATGAATGAGTAAGAGGTGTTTCTTGTTGGGAAATGGAAATGGGGTATACTAATAAAAGACAAAATAATTACACAGTTATTTCAAACCCAAAACTCGATATTTATTCAATAATAACATCATTTGCAATATTCGCCACTTTTACATATATATATCTGTTTCTAATGCCTGGGGGTGTTTCACAAAGATCCTAAGTCTAACTTAACTCTAAGTGTGACTAAAAAATTATGGAGAGCCATTTGTAGCCTTAAAATAATATTTATTAAAAAGCGAATAATTCAAATATTTTAGACTTTTTATAATTCCACATCAAGAACATGAAATCTCCTTGATAATAGAAAATATGAATAATTTGAATCAACATGTCATGCCTTTTCAAAAAACTTTTACAACATATTTTCACAGATGCTAATGGATTTCCATAATATTTAAGTCCAACTTAGAGATAAGTTCAACTTAGGATTTTTGTGAAACACCCCCCTGGACTTATTAATTTAATGACCTCACAAATAATAGATATTTACTCTCAATCTGACCAATACTTCATCAAATTCAAGTAAATCTAACAAATCTGTATAGTTCACTTGGAAAATAATCCTGTTGAGATCCAAAAGATAATTGCTACGTACATTCGATTTATGATTAAACTAAGTTCCAAAATCGAGAGTTTGGAGGGCTATTATGATTGTCTTAGAATTACTTTCGATAAAGCCATATCTTATATAAATACGCTGTTACTTCTAAATTCTAATACCGAGAGGGTTTCGCAATGTTTTGTTCTGAGGGAAGTTCTGTTCTGGCGAAGAGTTCTGTCCCTTACGGAGTTCTGTTCTAAAGTGAGAGAACGTCCGAGCCCCTAAAATGTTTACAGTCTATGCGAACGTGGTGAAAAAACTTACACAAGTACAGTGCAATTTACGTACAGCTCCGTGTGCGTTGCGCTAACCTAATGAAATGACTAGGAAAATCACTTTTATTCCTCTAAACATGTGTTATACAGTGCGTCCCAGAAAAAATGAAACCGAGAATTATCGATGTTTTATTATAACTTAATCACAAGTATAATTAATAAATAACACATATTTGTAAAGCTTAGAACCTCCTCTATCATTTTGATGCAACTCATATGATGCATATTTATTTTACGCATGAGTGATTAAAAACAATTTGAAGAGAGAAAATCAAAAAGTAAATTGGCGGGCGGTATCTGAATATCAAAAAGAAACTCACAATTCTAGAAAGTTCATTTTTTGCTCTTTCATATGACACCTCAATCAGGAAAAATGAGCCAGGAATAACAAAGTTCTGATTGTTTACAGTAAATGCTTGCATGTCCATAATTTGATTAAAGAGTTCGTTTTCAGTGGCTGCCTGCCGTAGCAACAAACAGAGTTGACAAAAGACTTAACTCTGTTTCGTTGACGATCAGCCATGCATCAAGTCTTTCGTCTTCTTTGTAACGCACCGTACAACGAATGAATTATGTTATACTCGAGATGAATCTAAATTACATTATACTATCACTATTTTACTAATCTATAACAATCCATAGATAATACGAGTTTAATCATCAATTCAAAGATTTTGTAGCTATTCTTAGTATTTCTCAATAAATGCTTAGTGAACGAAATCATCTCACAGATCTTTCCGTGACACATTTTCTACTCTACAGAAATACAAATACTAAATTCACAAACATCCGATGACTAGTGCGCAATGAATACGGAAAGTTGTTCCAAGCAGCGCTCATTTAACCAAGTAATACAATTTTCGTTTAAATGTTAAGAACTCCCCAAGGGGTTTGGTCTGATACCAATACAAGTAATTAGCTATGAATGCGAATATTTAAACGCCAACAATGGAAATAACAACAATTATGTTCGAATTTGTATCTGGGCTAAATTCACGCACACAATCAATCACAATTAAAGCACTACGTTTGTTCTCCTTTGGTCTACCTTTGTAACTATGTGATCTCCCGATAAAAAACACTCTATCAAACAATAACAATTGTACAATTAAAGGTAATACAAAGTTTTGGTATGGGGTTATGAATTTGGTTCAAATGAACATAATGGAAGCATATGCGATCCTACAATATTCAGTGATCGTTGTCGCGGTTGAAATCGAGTCTAAAGTTATGAAATTGTAAATAATAAACTATTCATGTTGTATAGCTCCCTCTAAAGGTCAATATATTAATTAAGCTATAAAACAATGTTTCTTGACTAAAATCGACCGATTAGCTATAACCGTTTGGAAATTATATATCACAACTACATATTCTGAGATTTTCATGGTCGCAGTTACCATTGTACGGCCGTAGGGGCTATTTGAAATTTATCAAAATTTACCGGGAGCACCGGTAAATTGTTATATTCAATTTTTCTCGAAAGCAGAAGTGTTTTAGGAGCTAAATTATCTAGTGCTTATAATACATCCACATGGACATCCAAATATATCAAAATTGTAAAGAATCACTATCCACCCAATTTTCAAAATTTACCAAAACTTTGTATTACCTTTAAATATCGGCGATTTAATATGGATAATCAAAACAAATAATCAGGGTTCATATAATCGTTTGGGCACACTAGGAGAGGAGAGGAGTAGTAGTAGTAGTAGTAGTAGTTTGGTAGTATAAATAGTAGTAGTAAAGGTAGTAGTAGTAGCAGAACTAGTAGTAGAAACAGTAGTATTTAGTTTTCCTTTCCATTAAACAAATCTACCATATTACATAATTATAACCAAACACAAAGGAAACAACTGGATCGTTTATAATTCAGTCCAGGAATATACAAATTATTATTTATTAAAAAAAGAACCGTTACTTTTATAGTAATCATAAATAATCAAACATTACATACAATTATGATTAACAAATTGAAAACTAAATAGGGTGCAGTGTGTACATAAGGGGTACAAAAAACGCCCCCCCCCCCCCCCTCCTTGGATACAGAGCAAATGAAATCCCGAGTTTTGATATATTTTGTATGTACACCTCGGGTTACCATTTTTATTTGTCGTAGAACGACATTCAACATAGTTATGTCTGAAAGCATTTAAGGTGTGCATATCTTTGTAGGAACATAAACGTTTTACAATTAAACGAATATTGGAAACTCTAGGTTAATTTTTGTTTGAGAGCATTGCCGCGTCTACATTTAAATGACCCGCTCTCTATTTTGACATTCAGGTTTATCTACATAATTTGGTTGAGAGTATGTCATTTTCCCATTTATCTTACGATAATACGTTCTAAGAGCGATAGAGAGACCGATGATTATTATTGATGAGATTCCAATTACACACGAATAAATCACGTGTAAAACAACATTTGACCTGTGATTCTTCTTTGTACATTGTGCTTCTTCTTTGTTTGGAATAGAAGTGAGACTTTGGGAAGACGTTGAAACTTCTTGATGTGTTGTAACCAGGGCAACATGACATGGCTCTGTGACGTTGCTATAGGGATCCCATGTGTAGTCCTTGCATTTGCATCTATCAACTGGTTGTCCTACAACAACAGCGCAACAAAATGCAGGCTGAGAATACCTCACCCATATGGTCTGCTCTAGGAAACTGTCACCATCCCTTGGTCTACCCATCGGGGGTACCCTTATTCCATTCTGATAACAAATTATTTCCCCCGGCAAACTACCAGAAGGGGCTGTGCATTCTAATGGGCGCGAGTCCCCATCGACTTTCTCCTCTTCCCAATGACAAGACGCCTTACCCGGTGGATAATCAACTCTTAAACCAACCCTTGTATCCTCTAGGATGTTTCCATCATCTCCATATGCAGTGAGAATATATCCACCTTCATCAGACCTTAGGACAGGGTTGATTTTAAGTTTGAGAAGACTGTTTTCGCTCTCAGGTTCATTTTGAAATACGAGTTCTTGATTTTCGGGTAATGACAACGACTCTTTCTTAGCTGAATCGTAAAACGGAACTCTCATTCCATTTCTAAGAGTGACCCGTGCACATTCAGAAGGGTAACGGAAATCAAGTTCTATCTTCTCCCCTACAGTGGTACTCACTCTTGTAAGGTCACCTTTGGTGAATGTAAGTGAGAAGAGCACAAGGAGCACAGTGCTAATTTCAAACGAAACTCTTGAACGCTTGGCCATTTTGGGTAAAAGAGTTGTCACTAAAAGTATGTCAAATGAAAGACAATGAAACGATACGTAACAAAACTATTTTCCTGCTTGCGGCTTGGCAGTTGAAAGGTTTATCCGAGTCCTTTTTGTGGTGAACGTCATTAGATAGATGCTTCTTGTAACTGGGTCCGGTCACAACTTTCTCTTAATTGATCTTCACTGTTTATTGTTTTTTTAATGAAAATATTCCAGTCGTGTCCGATTTTCTTCATGCACTTGTTCTTAAAATCGAGTTTCTCAAAATATCTGAGGAAATTGTTCAAAAAAATCTTTGTCCGCAGTTGTTACTTCATGTTATTCCTGTTTGAAGAATCCATCGTATTCAGCTACCACACATTGCACTCAGGTATTCTGAAAAAGGAGAGTAAAATATATTTTAAGAAATCAATTAGAAAGCATCAACTAAAGAAAATTCTGTAATGATCCCCTTGTTACTTGATGTGATTGAATGATTTAGTCGTCAAGTATATAAGAACATTTATATCATTGGATATACCAGAGGAAAGCCCACATTGACAGAGTAACCCATGAAATCTAATATTAATCCATACGTTCGATAGATATAATTATGTGTATAATGAAATTAACATTTTATAAAAATACCGAAAATATACAATTATTACAAAGGTTGTTTAATGTTTGAAAGATATTTGAAGAGATGTGAGATAAAATAATGATTTCAAATTGTGCATTATTTACATTAAGGATATATGATTTGTAGGTACAACTGTGAGTGTTACAATAATTGACTCGCGTCGTGGGGCAATTGTAACACTTGACTACCGGTTTTGAAATGATAATGGCTTCAAAATAATTTGTTTCACTTTACGCAAACCTAGTCATATTTCTACCCAAGATATGCATCTTTCATTTCATATACATGTACCTAAAGAATAACTGTAATAAAGTTGATAAGTCAGAATTGGAAAAAGGTGTTACAATTGTCCCCGGTCTCCCTTAAGGATATAAGCCACTGGCTACACGGCAGGGCGGATCATGCCGGCGGCAAGGGAGGGGCCCAATTCATGAGAAAATATTTAGCAACGCACACGTGGGGGGGGGGGGGGGGGGTAGTGAACACTGTTTTTGTTCACTTCCCACCCCGCCCCCAAGAGCACAGTAAATTTACACGATTACACAGTTACACGTTTGTTGCATCTGGTCGAATCATTCCACCAATGCACTTAACTATTTACACGATTACACAATTCTGGCTGTCTGCGGAGCTTTGTTTCTTGCAGCCCTAACAACCCCCCCCCCCCCCCCCCCCCCACTCCGTGAACGGAGGGATACCACGCGTGTTACCAAATGTCCGCTAAAGGGGTACTTTTCAAGCACCAAAGTCCGGCTCGTAGTACACAAAAGCCCGTTTTACACAACGGACTTAGGGGGTGTTTTCAAAAGGGAGGGAACATGCATATGCGTACACTAAATAACACTGAGTGGGGGGGGGGGGGCCTAAGAATCTGTAGGTTTTTCCTGTGCACACAATTTATACCGACCCACTCAGATCAAACAGTGTATCGTTATAATGCGAAACGTACCAAGAGATATTGAAAATGGACTGTACCTGCGGTCTTTCTGGTTGCAATCCATCCTTCATTTATGAACAGTGATGTCCAAATTCTACTCAGAAAGAAAGAAAAAATCAAAAAGGCGCAATCCAAGATTAATACTCCTGTGTCCGTCTTATGTAGCTAAAGTGAGAGAAAATTGTCAAGTAGATATTTGACTGAAATGCAGTGTGAATAAATACAATACACAAGTCACATAGCTTTTTGCTTCTGTCCCTGTTTTTCTTCTCGTGTTACGCAGAGAAAATTGTCAAGTAGACATTGTCATGCAGACATGAACAAATACAATACACAAGTCATTTTTTTTTCTCCCTGCTTTTCTTATCGTGTTTACGCACATAGATTATTGAAAGCCTTATGAGTATTCGATTATTGGGGTTTTCTCAACCATTATATTAGAACGCCGAAATGGCAAATAAAGTTGACGGCTTAAGGGTACTATGTCCCTTTTGCAGCCAACCTCAAATTCTGTAGAACTTTGCAGGAATTATGAATATGTCATGTATGTCCTATCTGTGAAATTTAAACGTTAGCAGTGTCCTCATATTCAAATTATGCAAGGAAACCCGTTTACTTTCTAGACTTCACTGTCAGACACTATTGAGTGACTGACTGGCTTTTTTCCTTCTTTGGTAATATTACATGAAAAGAGTTGTAAAGGATACATGAGCATTTGTCTACATCAATAACCCACTTCTTGTGATGGCCAAGACTAAACTGATTGAATCTTTGCGCATAAAACGTATGACCATTCGGCTCTATAGCCCTAAAGTCGATTTGACAACTAATAGTCGTTATTTTCCCACTTGAAGACATTTTCAAGCCCCACCTTTTTTAGGGAAGTTCTAAATTAGTAATATCTTTCAAATGCAGTTGGAATTTAACTTTTTCACTTTTTTTGGCCTGCAAATGGGACATAGTACCTTTAAACTTATTTGATGAATAAGCTTTACATTCGTGACGGCAACTTTTCATCTCATTCAGAGATCATTATTAGAAGTTGTTCAGCTATGACCTGGAAAAACCAAGGCATCTGTTTTGTCATGATGACGTAAAGTCTTTAAATACGCTTCACGTTTCTGTATCTTATGACACAGAGATAAGTGAAGACACAAGTGACCACTTTTGCGCTCAGTTATTATTAAATTCATGGATAATTAATGTTGTTCACTAAGGCAAACTATTTCCTTAG
>JAVYIG010010075.1:0-72317 GCA_035222895.1 Strongylocentrotus droebachiensis | reverse complement strand
CATTGGTCATAAGCCATCTCATGGTATTTGTTTTTTACATTTAGGATAAAGGTATACACATAAAGAGGGGTAATTGACTTTTGCAAGAAATACAGAAATGTCTGCTGCAAACTATAGTCTACATTTGAATGCATAAACAAGAAAAGCAGGGTCTTGACAGACAACAAATGGAAGATGAAGAGCAGTCCAAACCCTTACATACTGAAAGAAAAAGACAAAAGCAAATCTAACCATTTTCTTGTTCAAATTTCTTCAGAATGTTGGCAGCTGAAGAATGGCTTCTTCCAACAGCCATTATCCGGGAAAGTAAGTGTGTCGCCATGAACTGAGTAGGTTGTCACATTTCTGGCCGAAACTGCATTTGGAATTCCAAATCAATCTGAGAGCAAGATAGAATTTTATTTTAAGGACATGGAAAAAAGTACAGGTTTTATGATTGATTCATGTTCTGGAAGAACTCAATATTCTTCTTTTTAGCGGTTGCCTGGTTGGCAGCCCTTTGGCAAAGGTTTAATTAGCATAATGAATGTATTAATTAACATATATCTGAAATAAGGTAATATGTGAAATTTGAATCATGAATTGTCCCTGCTAAATAAAACAACACTTCCCTTTCGAACACTCATCTGCATCAATCACCACAGCAACACTCTCTACATGAAATTAATGTAGAATGGGCTAAAATAAAAATAAATATACTCGTACCTTCTTTCTACAAGGAATGATCTCTGGCAATATAATATCCTTATCTATATATCTATATTATCATCCATCCACCCCATGTTCTTCATGACTAAAAACCTTTTTTTCCAAGGACTAATTATACAAATTTTGATCATCTTACCAAACTAGGCATATCTTGGAATCGTGGTATCTCACAAGAACATCAGTTATCGACAGCCTTTCTCTTTTCATTTCTCGTCTTCGATGCGGGAACGTCTCCTTGAAATTACTCTTTAGCATCGTAGTGTTTTCAGGAGTCGGATGATGATATTTCATCCACTCTACCTGCAATTTTGAATAATAAATGAGGGAAATCATTCATTAATAGCTCAGGGGTGGCCTATAATAAGCTCCATAATGAGGCTAAATATGGCTCTCTAAGTCCTTCACTGCTGCCCTGATGCCTGTAATTATCTTCATAAAGTATAATATTACATGAGAATAAATAAGTACTAAAATAAATTTTGAGGTGCAGCTCAGGTATGGAAAAGGGTTTGCCACCATTAACCTTGGGGTTTGCACCTGCATGTGCACTCACCCCACTGGCACGTACAGCACACAATATTATTTTTCTTACACAAATTACTGTATAATATGTATAATTATAAAGTAAATGTACTTTAACAAATTTCATTCAGATCTAGTTGTACATGTAGATGCAAAATAATTGTATGCTAGAACAAACTAGACAGATTCTCGACTGCATACAGTCGGAATTAATTCCACAGCCTTATGAGATAAGAAATATATGTGACCTTTAACCTATGACCTCTTGACCCCAAAATCTTTAAATCAGATCAGCCAAGTTCGAAGCTGATCGATCAAATAGTTTCTTAAGTTATCGCAAGAACAAGCTATTTTCAGGTATACAATGACCTCTATGACCTTAGAACTTGGACCTTGTGACACCAAAATCTAATCAGATCATTGTCACTCCCATATACATACATGAGCCAGGTTTGAAGTTTATCTGTTCAATGGTTCTGAAGTTAACGCGAGAACGAAAACGGACGTACGTACAGAGTCTACGGATGGACAATCCGAAAACATAATTCCTCCGGCACCCACCTTTGGTGGGTTGAGTCATAGAAAAATTCCCTACAGAACGTTTCCTTGCCAACAATGTCATTAACACAGATTTCACACTTGACTAGCTGAAAAAAAATCTATGGAAATATGCTTGAAAAAAAGAAGTGATTTTTGCATCATGCATTATTAAAGAGAAGTTGTCAATGGGATACCATGGTTCCCCCCCCCCCCCCCCCCAGCTCAAGCCTCCAACCCCTGGCAGCTCTATATAAACCTACTTTCCGCAAAATTTCAGGAGATGCTACTGGATGCAGGTCTT
Source organism: Strongylocentrotus droebachiensis (assembly GCA_035222895.1). Taxonomy (NCBI): domain Eukaryota; kingdom Metazoa; phylum Echinodermata; class Echinoidea; order Camarodonta; family Strongylocentrotidae; genus Strongylocentrotus; species Strongylocentrotus droebachiensis. Next base: position 70,246 of record JAVYIG010010075.1, on the reverse strand, counting down.
CCGCATCAGCTTCTTCCTCGCTTCCAGCATCATCCTGATCTGCAGGCCTAATTGTCTTGGGTTTGGTGGGTGTACCCTGATGAGTTGCTTTATCAGCTTCTGAGCGTTTTTAATTTATACTCTATAAAGCCATGGCCTCCGTCATATAGGTACTCCTGAAATATGAATGCCAGTCATTATCGTAATCACATTTAAGTTGCCAAAGTAAGTTTTTTTATATGTTTGCAATTGTCATATGTATCCTTCAGCATATGGCAACCAGGATTATAGCAGCACATTTTACTCCTGAATGGTATTTGGTGAAAATTGTCCCAAATATTAACTCATTAATAGTAATACTAATTTATGATTTATTAATTATAATGATAAAAATGATAATAATACTAATATACTACATACTAATACTAATACTTATACTAATAATAATAATAGTAATTTACTCTTAAAACAAAAGGTGATTGAAAAAGTGTTTTTTCTGACTCACACTGTGTAATGAATGCTTGATAAATCACTAGAAATATTCCTGTTTCTGTATTGCTGTTTATTGAATTGATGTATTGATTCAAATTTGTGCCCAAACAATCGAGATGGTAAGTTCAAAGTAAGAATATGTCAAGATTCTGTAATGAAAAGGCACTATTTGCAAAATAACTGAGAAATCCAGCTGCAGATGAAGTATGAAGAATTTGTACTACTAAACTTACATGACCCTTTGCACCAGGAAAGGTGTCTCTCAAGGCTGGAAACTCTGAAATGACTGCCTTTGCAAGTGCCGTCTTCTGCTCGCTTGTTGGATATCTAAATAAAACATTGGATGTGAATTAAAGAAATTAATACATATCATTAAACGTTTATGACATAATTTACCTTCACATCTCTGTAGTCATTTATCAGTACACCATCCCCTAACACAAATGTTACTTTGCTCAGAATCATATCAAGTACAATGAGTATAGCCTCAAATAATTATGTATCTCTTGAGATTTTTTGTACAAAGTACTACAATTAATGCACTACAAAGAGTAAAGTACTGAGTTATGTGGATTCAGTTATGCAGAACACTTCATGAAACTTTATGAAACATGGTGCTGGATGTAGTCATATATGGGTCAATCCACGTCAAATCAACAAATTTTCAGACAAGTTAATTGCCACCCGACTCCCTTCGATGATATTTATGATGTTGGTAGTGGGCTTTTTAAAGACCGATTTCTATGACTGTGCATTGGTTACTAGGCAAGGCCATATCTTAGCAACCGTGTGGCCTTGGGGCAAAAAAAATTGGGGTTATCCATCAGACACTTGGGGGAAACATTTGGTGTGAATTTTTAAAGAAAATTAAAGGGGGTCAGGTGACACAATTGGTTAATTTGACGTGGATTGACCCACATACATATAGTCATTTACGCTCACTTCAGTGAAGATGTCACACAAAACATACACATGGAGTAGATCTCTCATTCCCAGCCCTTTTGCAGTTTAAATAATTGAACTTACAGCTTTTTTCCCTCCATTCTCAACCAGGAAAGCCACGACTATTTGAATGAGGAGACGCCTTTTTGGTACAGTCAGAACTCCTTCTCGCCATAGCTCATCAAGGACGTCATTTCCTTTAGCGTGGTGTGTAAGGATTTCAGTGATGTTGTATTCCTAAGCAGAGTAAAATTGACCCTTTTACTAACAAAAAATGAATGGAATATCGTGTCAACTCAATATCAATACATGTTCCATAATAGTGAACATGTTTTAATACGTGCAGATTACTAGTAGTTCAACTGCCATGCATGAATATGATATTTGTGGTTTATCAAAAGTTCCTGTAACTAAGCTCAAAATTAAACATTGCATACATTTCCATTGAGTCAGCCACTTATATAGTAGTGGACATTTCTCTCACTTTCATAAATTATAGCCCCTGGTTCTGTTCATGACTAGATCGAGGCAAAGAAAATCACATCTAAATCAAAATTATTGAATAAACTTCAGTCCTTTGCTAATTAAATAAAGTTGTAATAATGCACAGTAAGAAAATGTACACATTTATGTTTAATGTGCAATGCACCATGGTCATATGGGTACAACCATGCAGTTAATTTGAGAGTAAATTAACTTACAGCAGGGTTAGTAAACGGAAGTACATATGTCAGAGGTCCCTTTGGTGGTGTTGGCATGCTGTTTCCTGCATCTAGTTGTCCTGCAGTTGGTGGCAAGTTGTTAGCCACTTCAGATGCTCCGTCCATGTCATGATCTGCACCCTCCTGCTGTGCCAGAGACTTTATAGCTATCAAGATACGCCTTCGTTCTCCAAAGGAAGATCCTACACCAAGTTCTTTTAAATCACCATCAGTGATTGTCTGAAGAACTGTCATGTCAACATCATTTTCTGAAGAAAAGAAGGAATAAAAGCACAAAAAGGAGAAACAAATTTAGAAAATCAATTGAAATACAAAACCCAAAGCTGGATAGATTTTCATTTTGTTAAATCAAATATCATGAGCTTCGCTTTTTCAATTGATTTACTTGAGGTATGAATTCTCTGCAAATTTCATGATCCAAAATGCTGTACCGACTAAATCAATAATTTACTAACATCAATAATGATGATTATGATAATAACTTATTGTCATTAATCATCATCATCATCATCATAATTTCCATTACTTCACAGTGCAAAATGAATTTTGTTTGTCAGGACATTTGGCTGTCTTGTCCCCCCCCCCCCCCCCCCCCCCCATTACCAAGAAGCTGGCTATGCCACTGATATGAGTACCATGAAAATAAAATGTAAAATATCACATGACTAACCCCTGGATTGTCTATAAATCATGACCCCTATTGTATAACCTTTCAGAAGATAACCATGCCATTACCTCACTTAATACTGCAGGTATGTGGGAGCAAGTATATTCTGTGTATGGGAGCGTCATCCATCACAGCACCAGCATATGTGAAATGCCAAGCAAATTGCAGTTCAAGGATGTAAGGATGTATGGAGAAACCGAATCACCTTTCTCAACGTCTGTGATGACATAAAAATGAATCATATTTTCACTTGTGCGCTACAAATGCAGCATTGTCTTCATATGTCCAGTATTTGTGCAATCAATTGTCTCAATCTGCACAAGGGAGTTCTTGAACCGCGATCACCTCAATTAATAATATACCGCAAAGGTATGTAGGATGTGTTCCTTGCGTCAGTGTCAACATAGGTACTAACTGTTGAATAGGGAAGGTGATCTTTGAGGTCTGTGGAAGCAATTACTTTGTACACGGGAGGGTCGTCCAACAATGCAACATTGTATGCGTGAAAATGTGGAACGAACTCACATTTTGTTTCTTGCACAACAAATCTTACCATTTGTTCTTGTAACACAAGAATGGACGTTATGCATGAAAATACAGGATCACCTTCCCTCACGTCTCTGACTACATAAAGACGAGGTATGTATTCTGTTCCATAGATGTTCACTTGTGTAGCTACAAACACATCATCGTTCAAGTTCAAGTTCAATGTTTGAGCAATTGTCTCTGCACCAGGGAGATCTCGAACTTGAATCAGATCACCAGATTTGCATTCAATAGCATGGATGTTGATGCAAGCTGTACTTGACCAATCACAACAGTGCTGTAGTTGATGTTTTCTGGCAATGGATTTGGCAATATGTCTAAAGTTGCAATTGACATGGCCTACTCTTTTGCTGTAATTGTGTTTCATTTCATATTTGAAACATGATGCATTGCAGAGTGGTCCACACATCAGTATTGCTCCAGGATAATGAACTAAGTGATGATGTTTATTTATCATGTTCGCATCTGGGAAAATGAGCTTGAAGTGGGTATGATGTTCGGCTATTAACTGCTGTAGGTAAGCAACTTGAGACTTCCGAACACGAGGTGCAAAAATGATATTCATGCAACGTAACAGCAGTAACAACAATTCGTAGGTCTCGTTTCCAACAGTTACTTTATCTCCAATCAGAAAAGGAAGATACATACACAAACACAACATTTGCATGGCCTTCTGGCCCAACTTTTTATCTGTTGCATTGGCGAGGCTTGTCCTATTTATATTTGAAGGCTTGTTCTTTCTGTCAATGTACATGTAGGAGAATGATTTTAGACGTTGATTGAACTCGTCCATGCTTATTACTTTGTCCGTCAAGATAAGTTTGGATAGTATGAGCTTCACTTCATATGGTGCAATGCCTTCGCATATGTCATGCATGATATCAAAATCATAGCATTCTGCAGAATGGAAGTAACGCAAGTCATTCAAAGCACAATTTTTGCGAACACCAGTTTTGGAGTCTCCATTTGGCATGTTTTTGGCTTCACTTGCATGCAAGTCATGTGTTTCAATTGTTCGCATTTCCAGTTCCTGTTCCTGAAACTTTTCAGGAATATCAGCTCTCGTTATTAAACATTTGCGACAAAACAAGTTGGCTGATGGTGAAAGAAGGCCAAATATGTCATGTATTGCAAGGCTATCCCCCACAACAGATGTAAGGGCACCATGATAACGGGTAGGTCCAATGCCCAGATCAAATGTATAACCTTCGTCAGACTCTAGTTCTCTCATTTCATCAATGAATTGTCTTAGTATAGGCTCAAAGCTGTATTTCTTGAGATCCTGACAGTAACTAACAGCTAACAAGTGCACAGATTTCATAGAGGAATTGACCATCCGAGGCAAATTAGCAATGCAAAAATAGAACATACCCAACTTGTGAATGCTTCGTTTTGTGCCAATGGGGTTCACAACTTCTATATCGTCATAGTATAATTGTATACGTAAGGCATTTGGGTGTTCATGCATTAATCCATTTGTCTCAAATTGCATTCCGTCTCTATATGATACAAGTACATCTTCATCATGGTTGCTTATTGCTGCTTCATTGTTTATCAATTCTCTTACTTCCTTATTGTTTAGTACATGCTGAAGTGTCTCAAGAAGTGGCACATATTGGAAGGTTTCGAACACTAACTTTTGTTTCATAGTTGCAGCGTCCTTGTCAAAATACTTATCATAACGTGATCCCAAGGATATTTCAACTGGTTTTACCACATTCATATTTTGCATGAAATACATATCTTGTTGGTAGGTAGATTGCAATCCAGCAAAAGGTTGTGATAGCACATCAAAGCTATGAAAAAGTTCTTTAACATTTTCTGAAGTCATGTCAATATCATTTGCACTTAAAGTGTCCTTGACTTGATCCTTAAGGCTTGAAATCGCATTTCCTAAACTGTGCTGAGTCTCACTTATTACATTAGCAATAGTTGTGGTGGTCACTGCAGATGATCCTCTCAATTTTAAAATGAAAGATGCCATCTCATTCCTAAACTTGTGCTCGTTAAAGTATTTGTTATCTTCGCTACGTAAAGATTCATCATCAGAATCAGATAAATTCTCAGCAACATGAAATCCAACTCCGCCTCTATCACCAGCATCAGACCCCCCATCATTATCATTGGGAAGGTTTCCGTCTCTTGCAATATGGTCATCGGGAAGGTTTCCGTCTCCTGCAATATGGTCATCAGGAAGGTTTCCGTCTCCTGCAATATGGTCATCATCATTGTCATGTGGCAAGCCAATTGGATTTTCAACTTCAGGTGCAACGTGAAAGCGATTGATGTGACTTAAATACGAATTCATCAACCGAAATGTTTGTAAACACCCATTTTGAAAACAAATAAAGTGATCACCACTCTTCAAATAGTGAGAGCTGCGTAGATGTTGCGCCAACACTCTAGTAATGCTGAATTCCTTTTTACACTTGAAACAAACCAACGACGCCATGTTGACTATCCATCTATTTAAAAGGCTGTGATGACTTGATCCTTCAGGCTTGAAATCACATTTCTTAATTTCTGCTGATCTCACAGCAATAGTTGTTGTTGTCACTGTAGATGATCCTCTCAATTTTAAAATGAAAGATGCCATATCTCATTCGTTAAAGTATTTTTTATCTTCGCTTTGTAGAGATTCATCATCAGAATCAGATAAATTGTCAGCAGCATGAAATCCAACTCAGCCTCTATCACCAGCATGAGAACCCCCATCATTGTCAACGGGATTTTCATCTTCAGATGCAACGTGAAAGCGAATTGGTATAATTTAAATACAAATTCATCAACCAAAATTTCAGAAACGCCCATTTTCACAGTGACCACCACTCTTTAAATAGCGCGAGTTGCGTAGATGTTGCGCCAACAATCTTGTGCTGCTGAGTTCCTTTTTTCACTTGAAACAAACCGCCATGTTGACTATCCATCTATCAAAAACAAGATACAAAAAAGACAACTTTAACATTTTCTCAGGGTGGGAGGGAGAACCCCTTCCCACATCCACCCCAGGTGTATAAGCAATGTTTAATCTATAAATTTTAGACGAATCTTTTTTTTTCTTGCAAAATTGTTAAAAATTTATAGCATTTAATCTCAAGCTGCTATAAATTTCTAATGATTTCGAAAAAAAAATGATGCAAAAATAAGGTCAATGGACTATCTATTAAGGAAGATCTAAACAATAAACATTCTCATTCATATTTATGCTTTCAAATATAGAGTAAGACCGACAAACTTCGGACACTTAAGACAAAACGGGGGAAAACATTAAATTCTTTTTTGATTGTTGAAAGATCAAATATACTATTATTATGCAAATACTGTTTATGCATATCATGTAAAAGAAAATTAGTAAAGGAAATGGAAAACTAGAATTATTTACTTACCTGCCGAACCCGTTTTCATGCCAAGCTTCGGACGTTAGCGCATAGCGCACGTACAGCGCGCGCGCTAAAGTGCGCATTCATCAGAGGTTTGGAAACCGGATCAAAATCGTACGACGGGGGTAAGTTTGACTGCGTTGATTTCATGAAAAAAAGTATTATTTTCTCGTTTTGGGTAGATTTAAGTTAGGTAGAACTATCAGAAAGGTGTTTTTCACAACACTCACAACAGTTTAATCGCTGTTTTGACCAAGATATTTTTAGAATTCTGGGGGTGGCCCCCTATGGGGAATACGGAGAAAAACCTGCTCTTTCATATGACACCTCATTTATTGAGTTTCACCTTCAGGATCATTTGTTATAAAGGTTTGAATTTCAAATTTTTTCATAAAATCATTGACCAATTTTGCGGGGTCGCGCAATGCACGTAGACCACATAGGGATGCGTACAATCTCTATGGGAAGGGTTTTAGCACACAATATTGGGTGCGCGATCAGACACCCTATTATGAGATACTTTTTCACTCTACCGCGAAATTTTTTCTAATGGCGGCTGTCAGACGATTTTGATCCGGTTTCCAAACCTCCGATGAATGCGCACTTTAGCGCGCGCGCTATACGTGCGATATACGTGCGGTATATGTGCGCTACACATGAACGTCCGATCTTTCAATAATTAAAAAAGAATTTAATGTTTTCCCCCGTTTTGTCTTAAGACTGTCTGAAGTTTGGCGGTCTTATTTAAAGGAGGGGGTAATCGACCAGCTCCAGTTTTCGGCCGATTGGTTGGATGCATGGTAAAATCACATTAAAATACATGGCATAATAGCACAACACATATCCCACACATACCATACCATGCCAGTGTCACTAAGAACCACATTTGCAATGAAAAATATATCCTAAAATATCACATTTTAGCGATGTAATCGGCGGTCCCGCTACCCGAATCTGAAAAATCGAGTACCTTACGCGCGTCTGTAAGAAATATGGGTACCATAAAATGAGCTTTATTTCAAGTATTTTTCAGATTTAGACCCCGATTTTGTGCTAGTCGCAAGCTCAAAAGTATCTCATCGCATGTATTAAATCAATGCAGCCGCACACCGCGACGCACACACGATATGTCCGTCTAATTCAGATTCCAATTGCCGATCACGGCAGTACTAGTTTTCGGCCTGGCGAGCTCCGGCGTAGGATACCTGCTTCGCCCGCTAGTGCTATAGATCAGCGCGGAAATGCACGGCGCGCGCTTCCTATTGACTTTGTACATGCGGCCGAAAACTGGTTCGCTATGCCGATAACTGACTCCGAAACAGTGAAAATTGAAATGAATATTGTCATGGCAATTCGTGATCTAGATCTAGACTCTACGTGTTTTTTTGCCGAAATTATGATCCAGATCTAGAGTAGCGGCTCCGGTGTGCGGCCGTCCAGTGGGAATTGCCGATTTTATTTGTTATGCAATTACTCACAGAATGCTTCAATACCGTCAATGGAGAGTTCATATATTTAGTTATTAAATAGAAGGCACAAATAACGTAACTGACCCACAGCGTGGTCAGTACTGTCCACTTTAGAAGACGTAAAAGTTGCCCGGTGGGCGGCCGTGCGTAACCCGGTTTGCGGCACGCGTACGTCACAAAGCTTTATGCGCTACGTCACGATCAAAGCATATACCAAATAACTACGGGTAACCCAAATTCTCATGTTTATCTGTTGCTACGGTAAATTTTTCAAGTTTTAAACAATTTCACCTTTTTACTGAATGGATCATCCCATACGGGGGTACGTACTACTAGAAACTATCGGGTCATAGCGGGTACACACATCAGCACACATACCATCATACACGATCCCGCATGTTATGTGTGTATTAACACCGCAAACCAGAAAACCAGAAAATCACGTGCCGGTTTGCGGCCACCCCATGCAACTGGCCATGCGGTGGCACAATCAAAATATCTGCGATAGGAGACAGACCACAGCCATCATACTTCCACAAAAACATCAAATTTCACCTCCAATCGGACAAATATCGGACAAATAGAGCTACAATATTGATCTAGATCTAGAGTCTAGTCATGCCTCGATCTCTTAACTTAAAAGTAAGCACCTGCTGGAATATTCATCGCCGACTGGTGCCGTAGATTTCCGACATCGCTGACGGATACTCTGTACCGACAGGAGCATCTGCTACGGACGTTTTCGGCAGCGCAGAACTTACCGGGGAATCCACGGTAGGTTTCAATGATTATTATCGAGTCATTTTTAATTTATTTTGAAAACTGATACCCCTGGCCGCAAACCGGAGACTCTAGTCTCTACTCTAGATCTAAATTTAAAATGTGAATTTAGACCTAGATCTAGACTCTACGTCAAGTTATCTTCAATGTTTAGATCTAGGCCTAGATCTAGATCTATTTGAAAAATAGACCTAGATCTAGACCTAGATCTAGACTAGATCTAGACCTCTAGATCTAGATCTAGACTAGATCTATAGGTCTAGATCTAGATCTAATGGCAATAGATCTAGGTCTACCGTCTAGATCTAGATCTAGACTAGGGTCTAGATCTATGAATATTCATTTTGGGGTAGGGTCTAGTCTAGATCTAGCCTAGGTCTAGATCTAGAATAGTGGAACCTTCGTTTACATACTTTTTCTTGTATTTGATTGGTTGGACCATAAAGAGGGAGGTAATTCATTAATATTAACAGAATGTTTGGATCGGCTTACGAGTGACGTCATGATACTGATAGTCTACATCAGTAGAGTCTACATGCAACAATGTCGCCACCCACATGCACAGAGCGCTATATATGGGAACGTACGTGGGTACCGTCTGTGTATGGGGAAGGTTGACAAAAAGAATGACCCATACCACTCCGTACGGTTATTTCTGTCTACTTGAAAATATGCATTATTGACATTTTTCCGTCGTAATTTTCTCAACAATGCAACTTCAAAATATGTAGAACAATCTAATCGAAACAAATTTGCCTAAAAATATTGAAATAGATTACTTTTTAGCCTCTGAAAACAATGTGCGTCGCTTATGGTCCCCCATCTAGACTCTACCGCTATTTGTTACGTATGTAGTACGTACACTAGCAGTAACACTAACAGTTAGCGTTAGATCTAGCCTGGCCCCGGCTCGGTTGGATTCCGTAGACCTCTAGTCTAATTAAGTTTTCCAAAAATGCAGAAGGCCCAATTAACTTAAATTTGTAATAGACTTAAGTTAGATACCTATAGTATTGTTTGCTTACCTTCAAACACCCGAATTACTCCCTCTGATACCCCTTTCGAGGTGAGAAATTGTCTCACGTCCATGATTGATAGCTTGTTTGCGTCGAGTCGCGTCGAATTCCCTGCGCTGCTAATATCTCGATCAAGCGCGGGCAAATTACGGCTTGTGATTGGATGAAAGTGATCACGGGAAAGGAAAATGCTTAATTCTTATTGGCCCACTCAAGGATGTGCAATTATGTATTCACTCGAAATTCACTCGGCTTGTTTCTCACTCCGCATAATTTACCGAACGCGATTTTCACTCAATTCTAACTCAAAAGAGTGAAAATTCACTATTCAACAAGTGAAATTTAATTCACTTCATCGATAGAGTGAATTATTCACTCTTTCTTTTTAAGAGAGTACGACTACTACTACTACTACGACTTCCAACTACTATACTGTTACCACCACCACTACTACAACAACTACTACTACTACTACTACTACTTCTACTACTACTACCATACTTCTACAACAACAACACCAACAACTACTACTACTACTACTGCTGCTGCTGCTGCTGCTGCTGCTGCTGCTGCTGCTACTACTACTACTACTACTACTACTACTACTACTGCTGCTACTACTACTACTTCTACTACTACTACCATACTTCTACAACAACAACAACTACTACTACTACTACTACTACTACTACTGCTGCTATTGCTACTACTGCTACTACTACTACTACTACTACTAATACTACTACTTCTACTACTACTACCATACTTCTACAACAACAACAACAACATCTACTACTACTACTACTACTATTACAACTGCTGCTGCTGCTGCTGCTACTGCTACTACTACTACTACTACTACTACTACTAATACTACTAATACTACTTCTAACTACTACTACTTTTACTGTGACTACTACTACTACTAATTCTACTTCTACAACAACTACTACTACTTCTACTACTGGTAGTGATCTGACTACTTCTACTATTACTTTTACTACTTGAAGAAACAGTCAATGAAAAGTCGTAGTAGGGTTGACTTGCTAATTTATTCTATGTCAACTAATTCCATCACACTTGCTCCGTGAAAACTGTATGAACAAAACATGATAAAGAAAAAGAACAGATTATAAGTAATTGTTCATACAGGCATTTTCGAATACATGTGTATAAATAATATCATCAGTTCGCCTATTAAATGCAGTGATTAATAACAAATGAATTTCTTCTCTTTGTCTCTTATCATTTGTGTATATGCAATTATCTATAAACAATACCTTCACTCAAGTCACGTGACCAATATTCGTGGTAGATAGTTTGAATCACAAAGACTTATTAGCATAACGCATACGGGTCATTCCATCGGGTTGGGTCTTTTCAGCATTTTCATGTGTTTGAATGTTTAGAAGCTATTTTCTCAAATTTAAATGTATATTTAGAAAATTAAAAGTATATTTTATTTAAGAGTAATGTATGACAGAATAAATAAACATGAAAACAGAAACTTGTTCATCATATTTTTTTTTTGGTGAGAGTTTAACTACCGATGTCTCAGCGATTTTAAGGGTGAAAGTTGTGACATGAAAACAAGTCATTTTCATGAACTCATTTCTGGAAAAAAATTCATCATAATGCAATGTTTCCTACTTAAAACATGTCACCTTTAATACCCCTACTATGTCTGAGAAGCTCAGGTGAAATGTGCAAAAAATCGGCAAGTTATCCCATATTGAAAAAACACAATACCGACGTTACCAACAATGTCCTAAGCACTTTTTTCGTAACGACGGTAATCTAACATTTTACACATATTTAGCAGGATATTTTCTCAGAAACTTTCATCTTATTAGGAAGGTACAACCCCTGATGAACATATGTTAAAAGAATGACGATTAAATCGGTCGGTAAATACAAGAAAATAATTAATTTACCACAACAATCCCCCGCGATGTCCTTCATAATTTGGTAACGTCGGTGTGAAATTACGGTGTTTGAGATCAAACCAGCCCGCTAGCTTCAGTTTTTGGTGTTAAAATGACCTGCTAGTTATTCACGAACACGCACACATGTTTTTTGATGGTGTGCGACGACCTACCCCTGAGCTGCAACCACAAACGTGACAATGTCCATATAACGTCGGGCAGCCATTTTCGCCCGTCAGCGCCCAAATTGGTACGTAATATGTATTTTAATTTATTTTTATAGCCCGAATTATTATCATAGACAATGAAATTCCATTTTGTTTAAATGTAATTCCGTTTAAAATTGTGTTATTTATAGCTTAAAACGGTTTCAAAACCATCACGTGTGAGTGAATATTTTACTGTTGTCCCACATACTGATATATGTGTTATAACGAAACATGCAAAATCGTTGCCGGACTTTTCCCCTTAAAAAGCTAATTTCTTAGACAGAAATTGAATTTTGTTATAAGAATCCCGTAAATAAAGATATAACTGATGTTCCTATACCTCAGAATTTTTCTCACAACTGTTAAATTAATTAATATTAATTATATGATGCCATTAATTGTCATTTGAAAAATGATGGCTAAGCCTAAGGAAAAACACAAGTTATTTAAAATTGTTAGGAAGTTCAATCTAAGGCCCGACATATCCAACTTTTGGGCAAAAAAAGGGGGTTGGAGTTGAGATAGAGAAAAATGGAAAATGGAGAGAGCTAAAGAGGAGAGGGCATGCGACCCCCTCCCCCGATTCAATTAGAATTGGATAGTCTACATAATGATTTTTTTTTTTTTTTTTATTATTTTTTTTTTTAATAATTTTTTTTAAATATTTTTTTTTTTTAATAAAATCATTATTGATGTTTGCCATGTGGCTCCCACTCCCCCTCCTACAAAGGTTAAAGGGAGGTTAAAGGGTTTTCACCACCTACCCTCCCCTCCAAAAAATAAGATATAAAACAATAATGATAAATAACAACAAACAACAAAAATTAAGAAATTAATAATTTAACACAAATATTGAACTTAAAAGAATAATAAATAATAATAAATGAAAACCAAATACCTACTTCTATTTGGGCATGCAAAACGAGCCAAACGTGAGGATGATGCATCCCTATCCATCTTGCAATCCTCTGTGTAGTTGTTCCATCCTTAATTCTTACAATGTTACAATGTACAAGTACTCATAATTATCAACCAGAACACACATTTTGAAATGAAAAGTCACAGAAGCAATTTACAGTTTTGTTTTATTTTTATCTCATTTAATATTGTTTACTCATTTGTTTTTATTTATGTCTTTTCATGCATATTTATTAGATTGCTGCCTGAGGATTCAGCTCCGGCAGAGAGATCGATCAAGAGAGCAGGCAAAATGACAAGTCATCGAAATATTCCTGGAAACGAAGATCTTTCCAATCTAATCACTATTTTGAAGAAGTATAAAGTTAATCATTAATATCAACCAATACACCTATTGTATGAATATTTTGTTTTTTTATTTACTGGTCAATGGATGAAAGATATTTCAGATGATATTTGATATAGTCTGTCATGTTTAAATGAGTATAAGAGGTCAGTAACTCTAATATCATACGGATGTTACTCGGACATGATGTCCATGTAACATTGGTAACTCGAGGTGTTGAGGTGAATATAGACCATAAATCTTGCAGCTTTCCTTTCATTTGTGTCATCATCTCATTTAATATGTTTCATGCATCAATTAATTGGCACATTTCTTAGAATGCAGCCAAGATTTTCTATGCAAGAGAAAAGATAACCCTTTAGAAGAAAAACATGATCTGAAAATTGCTAGTTCCTCATTTGTTTCATGTTTATAAGTTGATATAATGTTGCTGTGTTCAAGTTTTGAGTATTCTAAACTATTGCTCCCATCATCTTAATGTTTTCCACACCAAAAAAAAGTGGAGTACAGACTGTAACAAAGTTTCAGGTCAGAAAATAAATGAGCAAGTAAAAAAAGATGTCCTTGTAACGTTGGTATTTTGTTGTGTCTGTTTTTTCATTTTAAATGAAAGTGTGCAAAGGAATACACACAATTCCAATGGAATCTATTGTAGGATTGGTGTTAGAAACAGGATATAACAATAAACAAATTATTCACTAACTCTGAATTTTGAACCTTCATGTCACAATTTATGACCCAACCCGATGGAATGACCCATATCAATGACTGCGTCCTTCTTATAGCGGACACGTCATTCGTATCGTTAATATCGTATACCTATTTACGTGCATACAATTAACATTGCCTTACGTAGCACCCTAGCTTACACTCTATATCGTATATATCGTATACCTGTTTTACGTGCATCTAATTTGCATATATATAACGTCCACTACAGCCGTATACGGTATCATACGTGTCCGTGCATACACTAACACTACACACACCATTCATTATCACTTAAGCATATTAGATTACATTCATATCATCATTTCTCATTATTTATACTATTTATACTCGTTATAATTAACGAACCTTCTTGCCTCCTTATTGTTGCAAACGGGTTGGCTTCGTATCAATAACAGGTGTAATTTAGGACAAGATTTCGGTGCGAACATCCAATTCGTTGCTACTGCTATGTCGGAATTAGGAAAGCGTAGATGGCGCTATTTCAGCCCATGACGTAAGTCAGAATACTCCTTTTTGTCAGATAAACTAACTCTCATAAACGATCACATTAACATGGCTCCTTTAAATTAATAATTAATTTACCCCTTTTTAGCTTCATAGAATGACTTGGATTATTTGTTCCTTATCAACATTAATAGTTCAAAATATATCAATATATGTATACATATAGATCTACATCTCAAAATTTCAATTTCTACTTATCTTGAAACGTACATGATCAATTGCGCATGCAGGAAAACAAATCTTTATTCAAGATTTACAGTTCAAATTGTATCGTGAGATTACTTCATCTCTAGTACAGAGCTTGTACCAAGTATCTTATTACAGCATCTGAGTTAAATTAAATTTAACCGCGAGTCTCAAACACTCAGACCTTGCAACTCACCATTTATGACTAGCAATTAGCTGTATTTGCAAGTACTGGATTTAGAAATCGAGAAAATAACCTGGATCAACTCTCAGTTCAAATACTCTGCATGAATTTACGTTGCAAAAGGGGGGTTTCAATTCAGGTTCACATCTAATGCTCATTCATGTATACAATACATACAAGCATAATGATGAAATTGAACTGAAATACCCTTTAAATACATTCTTATAAGTGCAATCACATTGTAATTTTTTGCAAGGTAATTAATGCGATAAAATGAGGTATATCAACTTAATTTCCGTTTTCTACAAATATAGTTGTCATATGCTCGATCTTCCAATTTGATAAGATTACATTTTTTCAAACAGAGAACAAAAAACAAACAGCAATAAAGGTCATTACAGCTCATTCGGAAATGTCGTCAATCCACAAAAAGAGTTCTTGTTGTTGTTCAATCAGATCAATTAATTTACATCAATAAATCAACGTATCTACCTATTCTACTTTGCTATTGTTGCACCTCAACATTGCATAACCGAAACTTAAAACACATCGCCAAATTGCTCATACCCCCCCGACCAATGGCGCCCTCCGCGACCCTTGCGTCCGAGCGCCGCCAACGTAACCTCTTCCTCTTATCTCTTCGCATCCGAACGGATAAGTTACACTAAAAATCGCTCCCAAAAGTTGAAGAGTTTTTCCTCTTTAGTCACTTTTTGGTTCGCATTTTCGCCTTTTATAATATTCTCTACGATTTCCTGTTCGTTAGAGAGTAGTTTCACTCCGTGAATTTATTTATTTATCAGTATTCTAGAACGTTTTCTTGCCGACTACTGTTACGTTTCCGCTTTCGCGTTTGCCTGTCCTCACTCCTCCGAGGCCTCGGGTGCGTGCGGGGGTAGTCGGTGGGGTGTTTTAGTCACTGGTAGTTTATTTAATTCTTTAATTCTTGTTGATAATTGCTCGTACCCTTTGTTTAATTTTCTTTCCCGCAGGTTATAATATGTCTCGCAGTTCTTATTTTCTCTTAGCAGGTTTCACGAAGAAGAAATCAAGTTCTGTCGCGAGAAAGAAGACGAAGGATTCTAGTAATACGTCTTCGTTAGTTACGCCCCTCGGGAGCGGTGGTGACACCGCAAATCCCAAGGATGCGAACGTCAGTGGACGTTTATGCGGGCAAGGGAAGCCCAGGAGAATGGTTGAGAAGGCGATATTGTCGCCCCTCAATACGGTTCCCGGAAACCCAGAGGTTCTTACCCTGGGTGGAACGGGCCTTAGTTCTGCACCGCCAACAATTGTTCCGTCGGTTCTTTTGTTTGGTCGGTGCACAAATCCATTGACGGATACGAAGACGAAGGATTCTAGTAATAAGTCTTCGTTAGTTACGCCCCTCGGGAGCGGTGGTGACACCGCAAATCCCAAGGATGCGAACGTCAGTGGACGTTTATGCGGGCAAGGGAAGCCCAGGAGAATGGTTGAGAAGGCAATATTGTCGCCCCTCAATACGGTTCCCGGAAACCCAGAGGTTCTTACCCTGGGTGGAACGGGCCTTAGTTCTGCACCGCCAACAATTGTTCCGTCGGTTCTTTTGTTTGGTCGGTGCACAAATCCATCGACGGATATTCGGGTTGCTTCTGTGGATCCGGACTTGAACCGGTCACCGTTCGGTTCTTCTGTCCCTTTGTCGGATTTGCCGGTTCCGGATTTCGGTCCGGATACCCGTGCATCCGAGTCGGATCCTGGGGCTTCAACTAACCGCGCCTCTCCGTCGGTGCGTGTTCCGTTTTCCCGATTCGGTTTGCGGGGAGCTCCTACCGTCGGGCTTTTATCGGATAACCGTCCCGTTTCTTCGGCCTTTTCCGTTACCGCTACGTCTCGTAAGAGGCGGGGTTCCCGGGACGCTGTGGCCGGTTCTTCCTCGGATTTTGTTTATCCTTCGAAGAATCCGCGCTCTGATTTTATGGCACCGTTTGCGGCTCCTCGGGGTCCGCCTTTGGTGGCTACTCTCCCTCCGTCGGTGCCTCCACCCCCGCCGGAATTTTCGGATTGGATGCGGGCTTTTGCTGACGCTTTTCGATTTTCGGTGCCCGAGTCGGCTCCTCCGGTTCGTCCTACTTCACTTTCGGATCCGATCGCGGTTGTTTTATTTTCGGAGTTTTCCGAAGATGCATCGATCTCGCCTGAGCAGTCGCCGGTGCGGGTTTCGAGTTGTTGTATTCAGCCGGGGTCCTCTCTTTTTTTTGCTTCTCCGCCTCACGCTTCGTTGGGCGCTCCGAGAGGCGGGGATCGTCCCTGTTTATCTGGTCAAGATAGGGGGGGCTCGGTTGATCGTTGGGACACTGGTTCCATCGCTCAGTCGTCTGGTTTAGTTGCGGGGGATGATGCGTCTTTTTCCGTTTGTGTCTCTGGCGGCGGATTCGTTAGCCTTGTTTCACAAATATGTGCCCGATTCGTGTGTCGTCCCGGAGTTATCGGCGGGGCTTCCTGTCTTCTAAATCGGACTCTTCAGCGTTTCAGGGACTGTTTCTTCCTGATCTACACAAAGAAGAATTTGTGAATGCCGCAGAAGACTTGTCGTCATCGACGGGATTTCTTGAGCGGCAGGTGGACAAGTACGCTTTCGTTCCTCAGGATGCGGATTTGTATTTGTGTCCTAAACGGGTTTCTCCCAAACTTGTGGCGGTGGCCAGTCGTTTGGGGAAGAAGTTTGGGACTCGTGGTCCTTTTGATAAAAGTGACAATTTGTTGTTTGATCTTTTCTCACGGCTTGCGGTGACTTCGTATTCCATCGGGAAGTATCGTCGGGAGGCTGTGCTCACTTTTTTGGGCATTCGACCGCATCAAATTCCAGGACTGCTTCCGCAGATTCCAGTGGCCAGCCCCCACCTTTGTGGAGATAGTTTCACTACTCTACTGCAAGCCGAGATTGATGGTGAGAAGCAGGCTCGAGACCTGTCCGTTGCTTTTCGTGATGTCCAAGAACCGGTTCCTTCCTCCAGACCTCGTAAGAAAAGTTTGAAGTTTTCGGGTTCTTTTCGTAAGAACGTCGGCCAGTCTAAGGGCCGCCCTCAGGACTGGTACCCGGCCGAGGAGGAATACCAGGATCGTGGTCGTCCTTCGTCTCGAGGTTCTTCTTACCGTGATTCTTCTATCTTCCCGGACTCCCTTTCGTGGTGGTGGGAAGTCATTCTCTAGATGATGGCTTCCCCCGAGTGCTTGGGTCTTAGGTCGGCGGGCGGCTCCGGAGATTTCTCCCGGCGTGGGAGAAGATCACCAGCGACGCATTTGTTCTGTCGGTGGTACGAGAAGGGTTCTTCATAGATTTTGTGGAACCTCTTCCGAATGGCGTCCTCCGGAGCCGCTCTCCGATCATGTCCCCTCTTTTTCAGAGTCACATTTCCTCCGAATTCGTGTCTCTGTTAGAGAAGGGGGCAATAGAGGAAGTAGGCGATCACCCGTGTCTTTGTTTGTCGCCGGTGTTCGTAATTCCCAAGTGCTCGGGTTCTTTAAGAATGATTCTCAACATGAAGCGGTTTAACCTTCTTTTGGGAAAGGTTCATTTCCGAATGGATCATCTGGCAACCATCCTTTCTTCATTGAATCCCGCAGACGTCGCGGTTTCTTTGGATCTTCGCGACGCTTATTTTCATGTGCCGATACATCCGCGGTCGCGGGATCTTGTGGGGTTTTGCTTTCCTGGGCAAATTCTACTGTTACAGAGCGCTCCTGTTCGGTTTGCGCCCTGCTCCTCGGATTTTCACGTGAGTCGTGGCGTCAGTCATGCTGTTGGATCATATGCAGATTCTGATCAGCACGACTCAAGATCTCGGATTTCTCATAATTTGGGAGAAATCAGAATTCGTTCCGACTCGCACGCCGTCTTACCTAGGTGCTCAGCTGGACATTCGTCATCAGCTGGCTCGTCCCAGGCTCGACAGGGTCGAGACGATAGTCAGGACTGCTCGGTCTCTGAGATGTGCACGTCGGGTGACAGCCGAGTGTTGGCTTCAGTGGCTAGGGTTTCTCTCCAGTCTAGTCGACATGCTTCCAGATTGTCGACTATTTGATGAGTCCCTTCCAACTCTTTCTGTTGGAGTTTTATCAGCCGAGCGTGAGTTCGCTTTTGTCGTGGATTCCCCTGTTGTCCAGAGTCAAGGGTCTTCTAGGTCCTTGGCTTCGTCGTTCCTTCTTCCTTCAGGGCAAACGCTTCCGAGTTCCTCTCCCTTCTGTGACCGTCACCAGGGACGCGTCGCTGTTGGTTTGGGGAGGTCTTTGCCAGGGGTCAATGATTTCAGGAGACTGGAGTCATCTGGACTTTCTGCCCCACATCAATGTGTTGGAACTCATGGGAGTGTTTGCTTCGCTTCGTCACTTCCGTGCTCGTCTGGTGGGTCGTTCGGTTCTGTTTCTTACGGACAACGTATCGGTGATGGCGTACATCAACAGACAGGGAGGCACTCATTCTGTGGCTCTGAACGAGTTGGCCTCTCAACTCTGGGCGTGGTGCAAGGGGGCGAGGGTGTTCCCGATTGCATCACATATCCCGGGCGAAGAGAATATCTTAGCGGACTTTCTCTCCAGAGACAAGTGCCTTCCCTCAGAGTGGACTCTGCCTTCGACTGTCTTCAGGCAACTGGGGAGAGTGTTCGGTGTTCTCGACATCGACCTCTTCGCAACTTCGCTCAACCATCGTTTTCCTCGATGTTCTCGAGAGTCCGGGAACCAGGAGCTTTTGCTCTGGACGCTTTTGCGATCCCGTGGAGGGATGGAGGGCTTACGCCTTTCCCCCGTTCGCGTTGTTTTCCCATGTGCTCTGGAAGATCAGGGAAGGTCAAGCGGTGATGATTCTCATAGCTCCTTGGTGGCCGGCGAGGTCGTGGTTTCAGGACCTCCTGACCCTCCTGGTGGGGGCTCCGTGGTCGTTGCCGTGTCATCCGGATCTGGTGTCGCAACCTCTGTCTGGTATTCTACACCAGCGGCCGGAAATCCTCCGTCTGACCGCTTGGCGGTTATCGGGAAGAGGGCTCGTTCGTCAGGTTTCTCCGAACGTGCTGCACAATTTCTAGTCCAGAGTAGACGAGAGTCGGCCAGGACGGTTTACAACTCCTGGTTGGATGCTTTTCACACTTGGTGTGAGGAGGTGGGCGTCGCCCCTAGAGAGGCGTCTTTGCCTTCTATTGCTGACTTTCTGATCTCTTTGTATGACAAGGGGAGGGCTCTGTCAACGATTTGTGGCTATCGGTCTGCTATCTTCGGTTTCTTCTGCTCCTCGGCTAGCGGCTCTTTTGAAGTCTTTCTTCCTTAAGAGACCCTTCTTCAGACCTCTGACGCCAGTGTGGAGTTTACCCAAGGTTTTGGCACTCCCTTCGAACCGCTGTGTTCTGCGACGCTTCTGCTTACTACGGTCAAGACGGTTTTTCTCATGGTAATCACTACTCTACTGCAAGCCGAGATTGATGGTGAGAAGCAGGCTCGAGACCTGTCCGTTGCTTTTCGTGATGTCCAAGAACCGGTTCCTTCCTCCAGACCTCGTAAGAAAAGTTTGAAGTTTTCGGGTTCTTTTCGTAAGAACGTCGGCCAGTCTAAGGGCCGCCCTCAGGACTGGTACCCGGCCGAGGAGGAATACCAGGATCGTGGTCGTCCTTCGTCTCGAGGTTCTTCTTACCGTGATTCTTCTATCTTCCCGGACTCCCTTTCGTGGTGGTGGGAAGTCATTCTCTAGATGATGGCTTCCCCCGAGTGCTTGGGTCTTAGGTCGGCGGGCGGCTCCGGAGATTTCTCCCGGCGTGGGAGAAGATCACCAGCGACGCATTTGTTCTGTCGGTGGTACGAGAAGGGTTCTTCATAGATTTTGTGGAACCTCTTCCGAATGGCGTCCTCCGGAGCCGCTCTCCGATCATGTCCCCTCTTTTTCAGAGTCACATTTCCTCCGAATTCGTGTCTCTGTTAGAGAAGGGGGCAATAGAGGAAGTAGGCGATCACCCGTGTCTTTGTTTGTCGCCGGTGTTCGTAATTCCCAAGTGCTCGGGTTCTTTAAGAATGATTCTCAACATGAAGCGGTTTAACCTTCTTTTGGGAAAGGTTCATTTCCGAATGGATCATCTGGCAACCATCCTTTCTTCATTGAATCCCGCAGACGTCGCGGTTTCTTTGGATCTTCGCGACGCTTATTTTCATGTGCCGATACATCCGCGGTCGCGGGATCTTGTGGGGTTTTGCTTTCCTGGGCAAATTCTACTGTTACAGAGCGCTCCTGTTCGGTTTGCGCCCTGCTCCTCGGATTTTCACGTGAGTCGTGGCGTCAGTCATGCTGTTGGATCATATGCAGATTCTGATCAGCACGACTCAAGATCTCGGATTTCTCATAATTTGGGAGAAATCAGAATTCGTTCCGACTCGCACGCCGTCTTACCTAGGTGCTCAGCTGGACATTCGTCATCAGCTGGCTCGTCCCAGGCTCGACAGGGTCGAGACGATAGTCAGGACTGCTCGGTCTCTGAGATGTGCACGTCGGGTGACAGCCGAGTGTTGGCTTCAGTGGCTAGGGTTTCTCTCCAGTCTAGTCGACATGCTTCCAGATTGTCGACTATTTGATGAGTCCCTTCCAACTCTTTCTGTTGGAGTTTTATCAGCCGAGCGTGAGTTCGCTTTTGTCGTGGATCCCCCTGTTGTCCAGAGTCAAGGGTCTTCTAGGTCCTTGGCTTCGTCGTTCCTTCTTCCTTCAGGGCAAACGCTTCCGAGTTCCTCTCCCTTCTGTGACCGTCACCAGGGACGCGTCGCTGTTGGTTTGGGGAGGTCTTTGCCAGGGGTCAATGATTTCAGGAGACTGGAGTCATCTGGACTTTCTGCCCCACATCAATGTGTTGGAACTCATGGGAGTGTTTGCTTCGCTTCGTCACTTCCGTGCTCGTCTGGTGGGTCGTTCGGTTCTGTTTCTTACGGACAACGTATCGGTGATGGCGTACATCAACAGACAGGGAGGCACTCATTCTGTGGCTCTGAACGAGTTGGCCTCTCAACTCTGGGCGTGGTGCAAGGGGGCGAGGGTGTTCCCGATTGCATCACATATCCCGGGCGAAGAGAATATCTTAGCGGACTTTCTCTCCAGAGACAAGTGCCTTCCCTCAGAGTGGACTCTGCCTTCGACTGTCTTCAGGCAACTGGGGAGAGTGTTCGGTGTTCTCGACATCGATCTCTTCGCAACTTCGCTCAACCATCGTTTTCCTCGATGTTCTCGAGAGTCCGGGAACCAGGAGCTTTTGCTCTGGACGCTTTTGCGATCCCGTGGAGGGATGGAGGGCTTACGCCTTTCCCCCGTTCGCGTTGTTTTCCCATGTGCTCTGGAAGATCAGGGAAGGTCAAGCGGTGATGATTCTCATAGCTCCTTGGTGGCCGGCGAGGTCGTGGTTTCAGGACCTCCTGACCCTCCTGGTGGGGGCTCCGTGGTCGTTGCCGTGTCATCCGGATCTGGTGTCGCAACCTCTGTCTGGTATTCTACACCAGCGGCCGGAAATCCTCCGTCTGACCGCTTGGCGGTTATCGGGAAGAGGGCTCGTTCGTCAGGTTTCTCCGAACGTGCTGCACAATTTCTAGTCCAGAGTAGACGAGAGTCGGCCAGGACGGTTTACAACTCCTGGTTGGATGCTTTTCACACTTGGTGTGAGGAGGTGGGCGTCGCCCCTAGAGAGGCGTCTTTGCCTTCTATTGCTGACTTTCTGATCTCTTTGTATGACAAGGGGAGGGCTCTGTCAACGATTTGTGGCTATCGGTCTGCTATCTTCGGTTTCTTCTGCTCCTCGGCTAGCGGCTCTTTTGAAGTCTTTCTTCCTTAAGAGACCCTTCTTCAGACCTCTGACGCCAGTGTGGAGTTTACCCAAGGTTTTGGCACTCCCTTCGAACCGCTGTGTTCTGCGACGCTTCTGCTTACTACGGTCAAGACGGTTTTTCTCATGGTAATCACTTCTGGTCAGCGTAGGAGCTCGCTTCATACCCTTTCAGCTGCCCCTGGGCATATCCGCTGGGAAGGACGTGGGGTTCGTTTGATTCCCAAGGCTTCTTTTATTGCTTAGAATCAGTCTGACACGTCGGGTTCAGTGGAAGTGGTGCTTCATCCCTTGTCGGATTTTTCTTCGGTCTTCGGGGACGGACTGTGGTGTCCCGTTCGCGCCCTCAAATGGTATCTTTACAAGACGAAGCCTTTTCGCAAGTCGGATCAGCTCTTTCTGGTTTCTCGAGAGCCACTTTCGGCGGCATCTCGGGATAGGATCTCCAGGTGGTTAGTCTTGGCTATCAAGGCTGCGGGCCCTGAGGCCTTGACGCCTGGCAGGACTCCTCTTGCCCATGATACTCACAGTGTCAGTACGTCTTGGGCTCTTTTCATCGGAGTTTCAGTTCAAGATATCTGTAAAGCAGCTTTTTGGAAGTCTCCAAGTTCTTTTACTGCTTTTTACCTCAAAGATGTGCCCGCGGGCGAACGAGCCTTTGTGGTCGCTTCTCTGAAGGCGGCTTCGTCGTCTATTTCTCGTTAACTTGATGAGTTTGCTTGGTTTTTACCACCCGGCATTAATCTGTGCTGGTCTTTAGCAAAGTAGAATAGGTAGATACGTTGATTTATTGATGTAAATCATGAAAATCAGTATTGATTTTATTATTTACGATATAAATCTACGTATCTACCTATTTTCCCTCCCTCCATCCCCAGCGCCTTTACCAAGGTGTGTCCTAGGGAACTCGTGATAAGAGGAAGAGGTTACGTTGGCGGCGCTCGGACGCAAGGGTCACGGAGGGCGCCATTGGTCGGGGGGGTATGAGCAATTTGGCGATGTGTTTTAAGTTTCGGTTATGCAATGTTGAGGTGCAACAATAGCAAAGTAGAATAGGTAGATACGTAGATTTATATCGTAAATAATAAAATCAATACTGATTTTCATGGTTCAAGAGTTTACTCAGTTCAATTAGACTTCATTTCAGCTGATGTGCGTCTGTAGTTACAGTTCCAGCATAGTCTTTGTTACAGACCAATTACAGATATTCTTGGTTCTAAAACTTCAATTAGATTATTTGTCTTATTCTAGACTTTCAGATTTTGCGGGTAATTCGAATTTTGGATAGTCTTATGTTCAGACTTCTATATTTACTTAAATCTATCAAAACCTATTTGTGAGGGATATTAATTACCTTACAGTATTCAAGGCTCCTTGGTCGGGAATCCGTCCTGGTCTTCACGCGGAAGCAGCAAAACCAGTTTGTGTATCTGACGCTCTAGTTCTTTCACAGGTCCTTTACGCTTACCGCTGTCGTCAAGTTCGGAGTCACCCTTTACGAGCTTCACTTTACGAATGAGTCCATCGGTAGAAGGAAAGACCTCGCTTATCCTTGCTAGGGACCATTGATTTCGTGGCAAGTTCTCGTCTTTCATGATGACGATATCCCCAATCTTAGCATCCCGTCGGGGCCGAGTCCATTTCTGGCGTGTCTGTAAGTTCTGGAGAAACTCCTTTCTCCAACGATCCCAGAACTCGTTGATCAGATGTTGTACCCTCCTCCAACGCTTTCTGGAGTACAAATCAGCGTCCTGAAAATTGCCTGGTGGAGGAAGTAAGACTTTCGACTTCATGGTTATGAGATGATTTGGCGTAAGAGGAGCCAAATATGTTGGGTCGTTCAGGTCAGTCACAGTCAGCGGCCTGCTATTGACAATTGCAGCCGCTTCATACATCAGTGTTCTCAGTGATTCATCATTGAGTTGTCTACTCGATTGATACAGCAAAGTTTCAAGCACTCTCCTGGCAGATCTTATTTGGCGCTCCCATACTCCACCCATATGGCTTGCCGCGGGGACGTTGAAAGTGAACTGTACGTAGTCACATCCTTCTTTCATTAGAGTGCCTTTGACATGTTCGTGATTCATTTCTGACCACGCTTTCCTTAACTCTGCTTCTGCGCCAACGAAGTTCGTTCCCCTGTCGCATCTCAGTTGACGTATTGGACCCCTCAGAGCAGCAAAGCGACGATATCCCTGAATGAATGAGTCTGTAGTCAGACTATTGAGTGTCTCAATATGCACGGCTCTCGAAGGCATGCATGTGAAGAGGAGTCCATATCGCTTCATCTCCTTTCTACCTTCCTTTATCACCCATGGGCCAAAGCAGTCGATGCCACAGTAAGTGAAAGGTGCTGCAGGTAACACACGGTCAGACGGTAGATCAGACATCTTCTGTATTTGTGCGGGACTACGTAGCCTATTGCATATGACACATTTTCGTATGAAATTGGCCACTCGATTACTGCTTCCAAGAACCCAAAATCCATTCTCTCTTATCTGGTTCAATGTCATGCCTCTTCCTTGATGAGCAGTCAACTCATGACAGTGACGTATCACAAGGTCCGTTACGTGGCTTCTTTGTGGGAGAATCAGGGGATGCTTTCTGTCATATGAGTCGTCTCCCCTTCGAATTCTTCCTCCAACTCTTAGAATTCCCTTTTTATCCAGGAAAGTGTCAAGTCCATGGAGACGACTTTCTTTCTTTATTTGACGTCTTCTCTGCCTGTCATTCAGATCCTGTTTCCTCTGGATTGACTTCAGGATTTCTATTTCTTCCCCAAAGGCTTCACTCTGGACGTGTCTCAGTATCTCAGTTTCTGCCTGTTGTAGATTCTGCACCGAGACTTTGCCTTGGGAAGTTGAGTCATCATTTGCCTGTCTTGTACGTTTTCTTTGACAACGTTGTTTCAGTCTTGTGATGAACAGCAGACAATAAGCCATCGCCCTCTTTGCTCTATACCATGTCGGGAATCGGTCTAGGCGACTCAGATCAAACTTGGAGTCACCCATTACAGTCGCGTTCACCATAGACTTCTTCACCTCGGGGTCACCTGGTGAAACCTCGAATTCCTCCTGATCATCAGCGCGAGGAACCGTCTCTTCCCATAGAAAATCTGGGCCAGTGAACCAGTTCGAAGTGATGAGTTGGTCAACGGTAAACCCTCTGGAAGCTCCATCTGCTGGATTGTCCTGTGTTCGAACGTGCTTCCACTGCGATGATTCTGAGTGTTGTCTGATCTCACAGATCCTATTTGCTACGAACACATGGAACCGCTTCGATTCATTGTTTATGTATCCAAGTACCACATTGCTGTCTGTCCAGTAGATATGCTCAATGTCCTCCAAGGCTAACTCTCGCTGAAGAAATGTGCTCACCCTAATGGAAACAACGGCAGCTGATAGTTCCAAACAGGGTATTGTTACTGCCTTGAGCGGGGCAATCCTGGACTTTGCCATCACCAGGATACAGTGGACTCTTCCCTCTCCATTCTTAATTCTCATGTATGAGCATTGGCCGTATCCCTCGGAACTAGCATCGGAGAAGTGGTGCATCTGCATGGTCGTAACCTCACCGAAGTCTGCAGGTTTGTAGCATCTCTGTATTGATAGGGAGTCAAGATTATGCAGATCAGTTGTCCATTTCTCCCATCTTTCTCTGAGATGATCTGGCAGGGGGTCGTCCCAATCAGCAGACATCTTACACAGCTCTTGCAGAATCTGCTTACCAGGTAAGACAATCGGGGCTAGTAATCCCATAGGGTCATAGATCGACATCACGGTTGACAGTATTCCGCGCCTGGTTAGAGGTCTGTCATCGAGTGTGACTCTGAATTGGAACGTGTCAGATTCCACACACCATTGCACCCCAAGTGCCTTCTGCAAAGGAAGCTTATCCTGTAGGAGATTAGTCTTGGTAGTGCCCTTTGCTCTATCCTCTTCCGGAACTGTTTCCAGCACTTCTTGGGTGTTTGAGATGAATTTGTGCAAGTGGAGGCCTCCTTTCTTGCACATCTCTCTGGTTCTCGAGATCAGATTCTTGGCCTCTTCTTTGGTAGGAACAGATATTAGCCCATCGTCCACGTAGAAGTTATGATGTACAAAGTTCTTTACATCCTCTCCAAATTCAATAGCATGGTCGCTGGCAATCTGTTTCAAACAAAAGTTTGAGCATCCTGGAGACGACGTCGCCCCAAACAAATGGACAGTCATTCTTAGCTCATGGGGCTGTTGCAGAAAGTCTCCATCCTTCCACCACAAATACCGTAGGTATTTCCTATGATCTTCCTTCACCTTGAATTGGTAGAACATCTCACGTATATCGCAACAAAATGCGATTGGTTCCAGTCTGAACCTGCAAAGTACTCCCACTAGTGTGTTAGTCAGATCTGGTCCAGAAAGAAGCTGCTTGTTGAGAGATTCCTTTCCAAATTCTGCACTGCAATCAAACACAACTCGTAACTTGTTGGGTTGTACTACCCCATGATGGGGAATGTACCATGCTTGGCCGTTCTGCTTGTCAAATTCTGGTACACTTTCAGCATATCCTTTCTCCAAGAGAGCATCCATCTTTTCCGAGTATTTCTGATGATACTCAGAGTCTCTTTGAAACTTTCTCTTTAGATGACTCAATCTCCTTTCCGCCATGAATCTGTTGTTGGGAAGGTTGACGACATCTTCTTTAAAGGGAAGAGGAGTCTCGTAATGACCATCATCTGTGATATGGACATTCTCCGACATGATTCTCATAAATCTTGTATCATGTTGCGAAAATGGTACCTCACTTCTGCTCTCTGAGAAATCTCTTTCCATCAGCTTCAGCACAGACGAAGGGCTGATCTCTTCTTTGATTGTAACGTTGTGAGTGAACGTTACTCTCTTCTTGATGGACATGTCTCTTTCAGCTAGTTCAGCGGGTATTTCACGTGCTGTCAAGCGATGACTGTGGCCAACGTGATCATCGGGGTTGTAGTGCTGTTCATCTTGACTTGTAACACCCACTATGCTCCATCCCAAGTCAGTTTTCATTCCAAATGGACCGTCATCGTCTTGGGAGGGAATCACATCTCGAGGAGTCAGAGCTCTTCCACAATCATAGCCGATCAACAATCCTATTTCACAGTGCTTCAGAGGCAGAAGTTGGTCAGCAATTGGAACCAAATGTGGGAAAGAGCGAGCTACTTCAGGAGTGGGGATGTGTTCTCTGTTGGCTGGCATTATGTCTCTAGTGTATGCAGCTGGAAGGTGTATCACCTTTTCACTGTTAAAGGCTCGAGCTGTGAGTCCTTTAATCTTCTCACTTGGAATCCTTTCGTTCTTGGTCGACATTGTAGACAGAAGAAGGTTGACCCTCAGTCCATGAAGTCCTAAGGCATCCTTTGTAGAATTCAATATGAAGGTGGTATCCGATTGAGTATCTAATAGTGCGTATACGAGCCTCTCTTCCTTCATATTCTCATGAGACAGCCAGACTGGCACGATTGCCGCGCTTTTCACATAACTTGTGGTGTTAGAATTAACAAGTGTATGTGAATTTGAAGATTGTATTTCTTCCTGGTTCGATGTCCTTTCCCTTTCTTCTGAAGGTCTTCTGTCAAAGTGTAGTGGCGTAGGATGACGCTTGTTGCACTCTCTGCATGTGCTTCTCCTTCGACATTTTTTGGTCAGATGACCTCTCTTGAGACACCCGTAACACAAGCCCTTTTCTCTTATGAACTTCTTCCTCTCGGACATAGGCTGATTGACAAAGGCTTGACAATCCTCAAGGTGATGATGATTTCTACAGAATATACAGAATGATTTCCGTTCTGGCCTCTTTGTCTCATCTTGGATGGAGCTGGTTCTCATAGTTAACGCTCTCATGGATTTTCCTCTGTCCTGTTTCGGTTTGTCCTCCTTCAGGCTACCAATGGACGTGATTGGGTCACATGCAATGTTACTCTCTTCCTCAATGAATGATGAGAAGGTACCGAATGAAGGAAATGTACCATGTGACCTCCTATGCTCATAGACTCGTCGGCTCCATTTAGTAACAAGCCAATCGGGAAGTTTGGATAGGAGTTTCCTATTCTCACGTTCGTCATCTAACTGTCGGAGGTTGCCGATCTTTTCTATTGCTGTTTGGCATTGTCGTAGGTAATCAGAGAATCTACGCAGTCCTCTGGAATCCTTTGTAGGTATCTTTGGCCAGTTATGCATTCGAAATGATGAATGGATCACCATATCTCTGTTCTAGTTCACTCGTAGCTCGATTGTATGCCATATCATTGTGTATCAGAGAAAATCCTTGCACGAGTTCGAGAGGTGGGCCACGTAGATACTTCTTTAAGTAGAAGAATCGATCCCTTGCAG
The DNA here is from genome assembly GCA_035222895.1 of Strongylocentrotus droebachiensis. Lineage (NCBI taxonomy): Eukaryota > Metazoa > Echinodermata > Echinoidea > Camarodonta > Strongylocentrotidae > Strongylocentrotus > Strongylocentrotus droebachiensis. Next base: position 41,079 of record JAVYIG010010075.1, on the reverse strand, counting down.
GAATACCTTGATGTTCCATTAAGATGTCGTAGGCCTGTTTCCAACTAGGGTATTGCAGTGGATCCCCAGAAAAGATATCTGGTTCTGGCATTGGCAAGCGACTAATCTGTAGCTGAGTCAGCAAATTTAACAAGGGTTCTTTAGTCGGCAATTCTGTAGTCGGAACATCTTCAGTTGGCACATCTTTGGTCGGCACATCTTTAGTCGGCACATCATCCTGGCTTTCAAACGAGCATTCATTCACCCATTTTTGACAGGATGATAGTCTTTTCGATGAAACTTTAGATTTTCTTGACGATTCTTGTTCGAGGAGGTGTTCTTGTACTCCTTTCATCAGCTCTGAGTGTTCTTGTTCGATGTTGTCGAGCCTTTCATGGCTGTCATCGTCGATTCCTGCCAACTCCAATAGAATCTGAAGGTCTTCTTGAGCGGATATGGCGTTGTCCATCACCTGCTGCAGAGCGTCCCTACCTTGTCGAATAACTTTGACATCACTGATGTCGCTCAAGGTAGCTCTTAACTTATTCGACGCTCTACGCCAAGCACTAATGGATCTCTTAAATTCCTTCCCTTTTGTTTCAGCTTGATACTGCAGACCTTTCTCAGTGAGTTTGACTTCTCGCTTTGACCTTGTGTCCACAGCTTCAGCAACAGGGTTTTCCTTCTCCTTGTCCCCCATCATGTCCACTTCCGACATCTTGTACCAAATCACGTAATCTGAATCACGACGTCATCGCAGGTTGCAAGTCGTAGTGAAGTGAAGTTTTCACTGAAGAAACAGTCAATGAAAAGTCGTAGTAGGGTTGACTTGCTAATTTATTCTATGTCAACTAATTCCATCACACTTGCTCCGTGAAAACTGTATGAACAAAACATGATAAAGAAAAAGAACAGATTATAAGTAATTGTTCATACAGGCATTTTCGAATACATGTGTATAAATAATATCATCAGTTCGCCTATTAAATGCAGTGATTAATAACAAATGAATTTCTTCTCTTTGTCTCTTATCATTTGTGTATATGCAATTATCTATAAACAATACCTTCACTCAAGTCACGTGACCAATATTCGTGGTAGATAGTTTGAATCACAAAGACTTATTAGCATAACGCATATCAATGACTGCGTCCTTCTTATAGCGGACACGTCATTCGTATCGTTAATATCGTATACCTATTTACGTGCATACAATTAACATTGCCTTACGTAGCACCCTAGCTTACACTCTATATCGTATATATCGTATACCTGTTTTACGTGCATCTAATTTGCATATATATAACGTCCACTACAGCCGTATACGGTATCATACGTGTCCGTGCATACACTAACACTACACACACCATTCATTATCACTTAAGCATATTAGATTACATTCATATCATCATTTCTCATTATTTATACTATTTATACTCGTTATACATTAATATATCGAATTAACGAACCTTCTTGCCTCCTTATTGTTGCAAACGGGTTGGCTTCGTATCAATAACAGGTGTAATTTAGGACAAGATTTCGGTGCGAACATCCAATTCGTTGCTACTGCTATGTCGGAATTAGGAAAGCGTAGATGGCGCTATTTCAGCCCATGACGTAAGTCAGAATACTCCTTTTTGTCAGATAAACTAACTCTCATAAACGATCACATTAACACTACTATACAAATGCAATTATAACTATATGACAGGTACAGTTTTGTTCTTATTCTACAACTTGTAGCCAATACTACTACAACATCTACTACTACTACTCCTACTACTACTACTACTTCGACTACGTAATCCTACCACTACTGCTTCTTCTACTACTATGACTACTACTACTACTACTACGACTTCCAACTACTATACTGTTACCACCACCACTACTACAACAACTACTACTACTACTACTACTACTACTACTACTGCTGCTACTACTACTACTAATTCTACTACCATACTTCTACAACAACAACAACATCTACTACTACTACTACTACTACTACTACTACTGCTGCTGCTGCTACTGCTACTACTACTACTACTAATACTACTTCTACTTCTAACTACTACTACTTTTACTGTGACTACTACTACTACTAATTCTACTTCTACAACAAATACTACTACTTCTACTACTGGTAGTGATCGGACTACTTCTACTATTACTTTTACTACTATACAAATGCAATTATAACTATATGACAGGTACAGTTTTGTTCTAATTCTACAACTTGTAGCCAATACTACTACAACATCTAATACTACTACTCCTACTACTACTACTACTTCGACTACGTAATCCTACCACTACTACTTCTTCTACTACTACTTCTGCTGCTACTAATATTACTTTCACTATTATACAAGTAATACTTCTACTATATATTCCCCATTCATTTCTTATGCCAAACAAAACCTACAAGGTATAGTTTACGAGAAAAAACCCCACTAAAACACACATTTAGTTTTAACTATATTTCAAGTACTACTATTGAATACTAGAAGTAACATAACTACTAATACAAATAAGTACTACTACTAAACAAATATTTAAAAAATAGAAAAACGTTACTTATAAAGCGCTTACCACCGAAGTCTCTAAGCGCTAGTCTACTACTACACTGTTGGTCATAATGGTGGAACAATTTTTTTAAACCAAATTTATGGGATGATTTTGACAATGATTTATTCCTAATAGATCTAGATAATAGTATACTTTCTTAGATTTTATTGAATAATAATTTGCGAGTGTTTGTTTTTGGTTACTGCTAAAACATGTGTGTGCTACTATGCAAATCAACTAGGGAACCTACGTCCTTAAGTCATAACTGACAGTATAATGAGGATTAATGCCTCACAAAAGGTTGCTAATAATTATAGCTGATCGACACGGTTTTTATTCTAGGGCCTCACAGTTACGAGGCCATTGCTTAGCCACTGAATCATGACTGTACGCAGCGGGGGCTAGAGTACGTCGCCGCCCCCACAAATACAACTAAAATCTAACTACTACTACTTTTACTGTGACTACTACTACTACTAATTCTACTTCTACAACAAATACTACTACTTCTACTACTGGTAGTGATCGGACTACTTCTACTATTACTTTTACTACTATACAAATGCAATTATAACTATATGACAGGTACAGTTTTGTTCTAATTCTACAACTTGTAGCCAATACTACTACAACATCTAATACTACTACTCCTACTACTACTACTACTTCGACTACGTAATCCTACCACTACTACTTCTTCTACTACTACTTCTGCTGCTACTAATATGACTTTCACTATTATACAAGTAATACTTCTACTATATATTCCCCATTCATTTCTTATGCCAAACAAAACCTACAAGGTATAGTTTACGAGAAAAAACCCCACTAAAACACACATTTAGTTTTAACTATATTTCAAGTACTACTATTGAATACTAGAAGTAACATAACTACTAATACAAATAAGTACTACTACTAAACAAATATTTAAAAAATAGAAAAACGTTACTTATAAAGCGCTTACCACCGAAGTCTCTAAGCGCTAGTCTACTACTACACTGTTGGTCATAATGGTGGAACAATTTTTTTAAACCAAATTTATGGGATGATTTTGACAATGATTTATTCCTAATAGATCTAGATAATAGTATACTTTCTTAGATTTTATTGAATAATAATTTGCGAGTGTTTGTTTTTGGTTACTGCTAAAACATGTGTGTGCTACTATGCAAATCAACTAGGGAACCTACGTCCTTAAGTCATAACTGACAGTATAATGAGGATTAATGCCTCACAAAAGGTTGCTAATAATTATAGCTGATCGACACGGTTTTTATTCTAGGGCCTCACAGTTACGAGGCCATTGCTTAGCCACTGAATCATGACTGTACGCAGCGGGGGCTAGAGTACGTCGCCGCCCCCACAAATACAAAAAAACTAAGAAAATGCAATAAATTATCAATAATTTATTGTATTTTCCCCCGCCCAATAAACAAAATCACGTGAAAATCACGTCAATATCAAGGTGTCGACTTGAGGGGAGTTACGTTCTTCAAACACCGGACATTTACGTAAATGTGTTAATACGTTTATTGCACTAGGTCACTTAAAACACACGTACACTAAATCACGCAATTGTCACTGCAATATCACCATTATAATAACGTGATTATCCCTACCTTGGAGACCATGGTTTGAAAACCTAATACTCCCGTGTTTGTTTGGTTATGAAATTACATCTCCATAAACGAAATTATCGCGTCACAAAAACACGTGAAGCGTTAGTGATAGTTTTAGTCAAAATATCTGCGTGAAATTCACGTGAATATTACGAGGCTGACTTGAAATGAATCATGTTCTTCATTCACGTGAAATTTACGTCGAAGAGGAAATATGTTACTGTAACCCGCGTTCAACCCAATAATTACGCAAATGTTACACAATAAATGAACCAAAATAATGACGTTCTCATCCCGTTTCTGAACATCGTGTTTTGGATCTTCCATAATTACGTCCAGGCGCGCCGGAAGCAGTTTGGGGTTAGAGGGGTGGGGGGGGGGGGGGGGGGGGGGTGGTTGCAAACATCCCAGAAGAGAAAGCTAGTTGCAACTGGTCCAGTTGATGAACCAGTTTATGTCAACTGGTAACCCCGGAAATTGAAATGGGCTATTAAATGATCCAGTTGATCCAGGCCAGTTAGAATTCAACTGGTCTAGCTGAGCCATTAGAATTAGAACCATTTGGTAAAACTTCCAACCAGTTGAACGGCAACAACACTTCAATACTGGTACGTCTGTATTTCCAATGTAAAGGCATTGGTAATAAGTATATTTACATAATTTAATTGTTTAAATAATTTAATATTTATTTAATAATTTCATATACTTGTATTTTATTGAAATTATTTGAGTTCATAGTTAATGTTTCCCTTATTCATGTTTAATTAAATGTAATTCATACGAAGTAGCGAAATGTCCTAATAACTGGTAATTTATATTTGTAGTATTTTCAAAATGAATTGCATATAACTAAATCATCAGTAATTAAGAAATATGCTGTAAATTCAGATAAATTGTTTAAAAAACATAGATCTGCACGCACCCCATATTCAATATGCAAATTAATTGGTGTCAGCTGGTTCAATTGGAAATATGCCAACAGTCAGCCAGTCATCAACTGGTGCAACTGGAAATATGCACACAGACCAGTTAGCAACTGGTGCAATGAAAATATGCCAACAGTCAGTAATCAGCTGGTGAAAATAGAAATATGCCAACAGTCACGGGATTATCACCACGGAACTTAAATGGTAACTGTGAAACCATCAAGACACCCAAGAATAACTCATTTTTCACACCTGGAAATCACGGAATACCCAGCTTATATTAATAATCCGTTTGAGTCACGAAATCATCACCGCGGAACTGCTGGCAACTTTGACTACCATTTAAATAGGTGTTTTAAGACACCTAATAATTACTAATTCTTCACACCTAAATATCACGGATTCACAGCTTAGATTAGTAATCAGTTTTAGCTACGTGATCATCACCAAGAAAGTTATGGTAACTTTGAAACCATTTAAAAAGGTGTTTTAAGACACCTAATAATTACTAATTTTTCACACCTAAAAGTCACGTATGCCCAGCTTGGATTAATAATCCGTTTGAGTCACGTGATCATAACCAAGAAAGTTATGGTAACTTTGAAACCTTTTAAAGAGGTGTGTAAGACACCTCAGAATTACTAATTTAATATAACCAGAGATTCACGGACAGAACAATAAGACGATTAGCCGGTGTAAGTAACGTGATTATTACCATCAACCTTGGATAACCTGTGAAACCAATCGATAAAGGTGCTTACAAGACCAAATAATTACCTATTTATCACCACCATCGGTTAACGGACAAAAAACTTGTTGCTTGGTCAAGTGGTTATTTGGTCATAAACACTTGATTTACAGAGGTAAGTGAAATCACGTTACTCCAGTCGCGTGATAAATTGGTGGTTTTTAGGTTAGATGAAAACGTGAACAGAAGTACCTTTCTTGTTTAAATGAAGGCACGTGTCGATAACGTTTAAATCTAGTTCAAAAGGCAACATACTTTAAAATCACTTAAAATACACTCCCAAAAGAGGTTACTTTTTAGTGTTTTGTTTATTGGGCGGTCCCCAACGTTAAAAATTCCTCTGTAGGGCAATGCATTACGGGTCAAGGCATGCCCACATAGAGGATTTTTTAATCTTAGGGGTCGGGGAAAAATGCAATTAATTATTGGAAATTTATTGCATTTTCTTAGTTTTTTTGTATTTGTGGGGGCGGCGACGTACCTTAGCCCCCGCTGCGTACAGTCCTGATTCAGTGGCTAAGCACTGGCCTCGTTACTGTGAGCCCCCCCAGGATCAAAACCGTTTCGATATGCTTTATTGGTGCCCTTTCATGAGGCATTATTCCTCATTACTGTCAGTTATGACTTAAGAACGTAGGTTTCCTAGTAGATTAGCATAGTAGCATACACATGCTTTAGCAGTCACGCAAAACAAACACTCACAAATTAATTTTCAAGAAAATCTGAGAATGTATACTATTATCTAGATCTAGTGGGAATAAATAATTGTTAAAATCTTTCCATAAATCGGGGTAAAAGAAAATTATTCCACCATTATGACCAACAGTGTACTACAGTACTACTAGTATTTTAATAAAACTATATCTACTATATTACTACTACTACTACGATTACTACTCACATTTTTTTGGGCGGGGGTGTGCGGCTGAAGAGTCTAAACCCATACCCATTTTTAGGGGCCATCAATTTGTTGGCCAAAAATGGTACCCATTATTAAAGTGACTTGGTATCATTGTTGAAGGTTGATGAAAAAATTGCTTAGTTTTTGTATACACTGTTACTTACTATATTCCTTCTACTGTGCTTACTTAAGTCGGGTCAACTGCCCGAGCTGTGATGGCCTTCCACACATTCCTGTCCAGCATGGCTGCTTTTACCTCTGACAGTTCAAGTCCCGTATCCTTCTTGAGTAGGTCTGTATAGGTAAGATGAGGTCTTCCAGGTTTCTTCTTCCTGTGTTTAGGTTTCCAGAGTAGAAGCTGAGATATTGGTTCATTGATGTTCCTACAGCTGTGGCCTGCAAAACGTAGTCTTCTTTCCCTGATCTTTTCTGATACTTTTGGTAGATTCCCGTACAGTTCCTTATTTGTCATATGCTGACTCCAGTGCACGTTGAATGCTGTCCTAATAAGCAGTCTGGTGTAGCAACCATCTAATTCTTTTGCCAACTTTGTTGTAACTGTCCATGCTTCGCAGCCGTATAGCAGCACAGATTCAACTGTAGCAGCAAACAAACGTTGTTTGAACTGCCTGGGAAGAGAGGATTTCCAGATTCTTCCAAGCTTACTACACGCTCTCCATGTTGCTGCCTTACGAGCTTTCACATCTTTTTCTGTGCTCACCATCAGTGCTCCAAGGTACTTGAAATCAGGGACATTCTCCAACTGAATATTATCATTTGTTTTTATAGTGATGATCTCCCTGTGATTGAATGACATGAACTTGGTTTTGCCTGGATTCATCCAGAGCCCGACCTTGCCTACCGATGTCTCCACCCTGCTCAGCAGTTTTTGGGCTTGCTCTAATTCCTCAGATAGCAGGGCTATGTCATCGGCGAAATCTAGGTCTGTTATGATTTCTGGACCAACTCTCCTACTTCTCCTTCTTTCCAGTTGGAATCCAAGTTCCTCGTCATGGCCGTCTATAGCTGTTCGCAAGGCATAATCGAGGACTATTACAAATAGGTAAGGTGCAAGCGTGTCACCTTGAAGCACACCAGCCAGGATTTCAAAGAGGTCAGTCTCTCCATCAGGTGATATTACTTTTGCTTTGGTGTCTTCGTACATCTTGCCAATAGCATTCACCAGTTGCTCCGGTATGCCATATGCAGTAAGGATCTTCAACATCTTGCCTATGTGGATGGTATCCAAGGCTTTGCGAAAGTCAATAAATGTGATAATAGCCGGTAGTTGATTTTCTTTTACTCCTTCTATAAGCCTGCGAAGAGCCAAAATATGTCCCACTGTGGTCCTTCCAACTCTGAATCCATTTTGGTTGGTTCTCGGGTGACTATCAAGTACAGGTCTGATCCTGTTCAAAATCAATCTATTGAAAGTTTTGGCCACGATGGAGCTTAGACTGATTCCTTGATAATTTCCTCCTTGGCTCAGGTCTCCAGACTTTGGTATTGGTACGATGTTCAGTATGGACCATTGGTGAGGATTTTCTTCATTGATCAGTGCGTTGTTGCAGAAACTCAGAATGATTTCATCAAGGTCACATCTTTTTAAAACCTCTGGTGGTATGCCATCTTCCCCAAAGCTCTTCCCTTCTACTAGTGGCTTTATTGCCTTTGAATATTCTTTCAGATCAAATGGCCCTGTCTTGATGTTCATACTCTCTAGTATAGGCAGAATTTCTTCCTCCTCATCATCTATGTCAGGAGGGCTTCCAAGAAGATTCTTGAAGTGATTGAACCAGTTTATGACCCTGTCTTTCTGTGTGTCTCCTTTTAACAGCCCTTTCGAGGATGCTTTCCTTCCAGTTATGTCATTAATGAGTCTCCAGCTCTGCCCATGTTTACTGTTGGCATGCGCTCTCTCCACATCTTTTAGTTTACTATCAAGATCTTCTTCTATAACTACATTGTATGCTTCCTCAAGGTTCTGCTTGGCTTGCTTGTGGATCTGTCGATTTTCATCAGTTGTATCTTTCTGGTACTCCATATAGGCTTTATTGATTTTATTTCTAGCACTAATTACACGTGTATCGTTGGGAAAATGCAACTTTCTTGTCTTCTTTTTCACTGGGATAATTTGATCAGTAGCCTCCTTATGCGCTGTTATGAATCGCTCATACCTCTCGGTAGCTGATTCTTCCTCCTTCTCTAGGGGCTTGAACCTGTTGCGGACTTCAATGCTGTATAGCTTCTGTAGGTAGTTGTCAGTGCTGAGAAGTTTCCAATCGTGCTGTTTTCCTTTTGCCAAGGTTTTGCTCTTTCGAAGGCTCAAACGGACTCTTGCCGATACTATTCTATGGTCGGATCCTACACTGGCAAAAGTGCTATACGCCTCGGCATTAACTTAACTGTACTAACCCTCTGACATGCAAAAGATCCTGACAAAATTCTCAAACCACGAAGATATCTATGGTTTTCTTTGAAGGAGTCGATGTATGACACCCTCTAACAGTGATTAACAGTAAATTCTCCCAACCATTTTTGAATTTTCCCAACCGGGAAAACAGGCTATAAAAAATCTGTCAACACTTAAATGTCTGGAATGGAATGTAGAGCCAATTTATTGCTTTGTGACGTTTTCCATTCACCTAAAATGTAATTAAATTGTAATAATATAGTTGGGAGAATTAAGGAATCGATCAGATCAGTTTTTCTCAATTTGTACCATGAATAATGGTCCGTTTTCACTCAAATTTTCAGATTATCTTTAATTGTACATCTAGCATTGAAGTCACTACCTAAGCACCACTATCTCTCATCTGAACAATGTTACCAAGTCCCTTTAAGGGTCAGAAAGTTGTATACCCGGAAGTTGTAGTGGCATAGGCCAAGTTGTGATCCTTCGTTTATTGCTTAAGGCCCCATCACACCAAAAACTAGTTCTCACTACGTTCTGAAACCATCCTAGAAAATCGTAAAACGGTTTGTGATCGGGGCCTAATGTGTAAATAATGTCTATATAGTACGATTCTGGTTCGTTCATTCACAGTCCTCAATATGTCAATCTCATCTGTACCCCGTCCACAGTCAGTTCATATCAAGTTCAGATCGGGTAAATTTGCCATTTCCAGGCAGTCCAAACCAGTCTTGGAACACCCCCCCCCCCACAAAAATGGCCTCTGGTTTACATTTTCTACTTCTTCTTAAAGCCCCAGGGCTGGATTCCATCCAAAGTTCTGGCTTAACATTGTAAGAATCATTTTAATGTTGGTATATGCCCTCCAGGGGGCTTGGGGCAGCCTTCAATATTCACCATCCAGACAGCAATGTGAGCACGGAAAGATTACCCACTACTAGTGCAACTACTAACTAGTTACTCCTACTATTACTACTACTATAAATTATTATCATACTACTACTACTACTACTACTACTACTACTACTATAGTTTTATTTCCCAGTCATTGCTTATGAGAAACAAAACATACCAGGTAGTTTTAAAAATAAAACAATGTGCTATTCAGAGTGACTATTCTCTGTTTCTTGTTATTTATATAGTTGCGCTTTTCAGCTGACAATTTTCCATAAATGTGTTATTGTATAAGTGTCGACTTTACCAATGCTATGTTTAATTAATTCATATAGGCCCCCCTCCGGTTATTCTTCCAGATCGTGCCTTGTTCCTGTGACTGAGTAAACTGATTTGCCAATATGCCTGTATCACTAAGTGAATGGAGGGTCCGAATCGGAACATTCGTTCATTGGATTAGGGAGTATGAGGTTAAGGAGAGGAGAGAAAGATTGCTCAAAGAAAGGATTCGAAGACTGAAGGTTCTTTGCGAGAGACTTGAAGCGAAAATTGGTGATTCTGGAGAGGAGTCCGAAGATGACAAAAGCAGACAAGATGACACTGATCCCAAGGGATGTCCTCATAAAACTTCGAACATTCGGTCGTCAGGAAACTCATCAGATATCAAGAATTTACTAACTTCATGTGATCAGTGCATACAGGATTTATTAACAGCAAGTGATTCTCATATCAAGGAGATACTCACCCCTTCTGATGCATGTATTAAACAATTGATGACACCAAGGAGAGAAAGATTGCAAAGGATTCGGAGACTGAAGGTTCTTTGCGAGAGACTTGAAGCGAAAATTGGGGATTCTGGAGAGGAGTCCGAAGATGACAAAAGCAGACAAGATGACACTGACCCAGAAGGATGTCCTCATAAAACTTCGAACATAAGGTCGGCAGGAAACTCATCAGATATCAAGAATTTAGTAACTTCATGTGATCAGTGCATACAGGATTTATTAACGGCAAGTGATTCTCATATCAAGGAGATACTCACCCCTTCTGATACATGTATCAAACAATTGCTGTCACCAACTGATTCAAACATTAGACATTCGCTCTCTCTACCAAATTCTTGTAGAAAGGACCAACAAACAGCATGTGAGTTTCATGTTGAAGATCTTACCATGCTTACACCAAACTGTTCAAACATCAGGGATTTAATTATACATTCTGATTTATGCTTCCGAGAGCTACATATGACAATTGATGCTTGTAAAGATGATATGCTATCTGATCCTGACGTCAAAGATTTACTAACACCAAGAGACTCCGTCATTATTGAGATACTTCAGCCAAAAGATTATTGTACCAACAGGTTACTTACACCAAGAGATTCCTACATCCAGGAGTCACTAACACCTAGAGATGCTGGCATCCAGGAGTTACTTACACCTCGAGATTCTTACATCCGGGAGTTATTATCAGTAAATTCTCACACCGACGAGTCACTTTCACCTGGAGACGGCTACATCCAGAAAATGTTTACTCCAAGAGATTCCTACACAAGTGAGTCACTTACAACAGGGGATGCCTACATCCAGGAGTTACTAACCCAAAGAGATTCCTACACTTATAAATCACTCAAACTAGGATACTCCTACACCAGTGGGCTACTATCCCCAAAAGACTCCTACATCCTACAGATATTTACACCACAAGATTGTCGCACCGATAAGTCACTAACACCAATAGATTCCAACACCAATGTGACACTTACTCCAGGAGATTGCTACACCAATGAGTCACGTACACAAGGAGACTCCAACAACCACGACCTCCTTTCACCTAGAGATTCTTACATCCGAGAGTTAATGACACCTAGAGATTCCTGCACCATTGAACCACTTACACAAGGAGACTCCTATATTCAGGAGTTACTGGCACCAAGAGATTCCTACACCAATGCGTCACTTACACAAGGAGACTCCAACAACCAGGACTTCCTTTCACCTAGAGATTCTTACATCCGAGAGTTATTGACACCTAGATATTCCTACACCAATGAATCACTTACACCAGGACATTCCTACACCAATAACTCACCTACGCCAGGGGACTCCTACATCCACAAGTTATTAGCACCACAAGATTCATACACCAACGAATCACTTACACCAGGAGACTCTTACACCCAGGACTTCCTTACACCAAGAAATTCCGACATTCGAGAGTTATTGACACCAAGGGATTTTTACACCAATGAGTGGCTTGCACCTATATCTAGCTTAGACAGTGATGCCGTACAACATGGACCACCAGGTGAAAAGGTAAACAGGTTTCCTGATCGTTTGTGTCCAATTTTTTTAAGTGTCCTTCGATTTTAATATCCTAAGAACCAACAGCAACCCAAACCATAACCCTAGTGGTAGCTTTAAAGACATATAGGTGGGCTCTTGTGGGGAATTCGACGACATGGGGATACAGTTGTCAATCACCAGGATAAGCTTTCAGTTTTTTAGCCAACAGGCTTCATGTAATGCTCTGTCTTTCCCCCATATGGTAAAGTACTTATCTGGCATTTGCATTACCCGAAGACTCTCCAAGAGACGAGGGGGTATTTCTTGATTGGCCTACGGGTTTGCTGTGTGCATACTTGTACACCTATAAATCTGGTACGGTGTCAGCGAAATATGACCCTCTGCACATGAAAAGTGACGACCCACTCCCTTTTACAACTTTAATTTGAACCCTGTGTAAAAACTTCACCGGAGCAAATATCTGATTCCTAAAATTTCTCCTCCGATTAAACACCTATCAGCTAATTTAACCGTATGTTCGTAATATAAATATGCCCTACTTATTAGGCCATGCAATGTTCATAATTAACCCATGCCCTGTATACTTTATTTTTCATAGATTATTGGACTAATTGGAATATCTTTAAATTTGCAGGAGATGGCAAACACATCATCAAGATCATCATGCCACAAAACGGATAGCTTAAAAGGATCAGTTGATGTGATGTTATCACAGCAGCCATACCTGACTGAGTTACTGCTTGTTAAAGCGGGGGATGTGGAGCTCAATCCGGGTCCTCTTCACGGGTAATACAATTTAAATTAAATGAATTAGCACATACACCATATTGTGCACCATGTACACAGCAAATAATGCACCCACGCATACACACGTACCTCATACGTGCACAACCATATTATATATATATATTCATGTATATATAAATATAGTTCACAACATCATATAGGATACAAACTAGAGGAGCATGGTTTTAACCTCACAATCGCTTTCGATTTATTCTCATCATATGAAGTGATGGCGAGAATTAATCAAAAGTGCATGGCGCGTGTGTGTGTGTGTGTGTGCGTGTGTGTGTGTGTGTGTGCAAGCTAGTTTGCTCTTTTGCCCAGGTGCCTTAAATCTACAAGCCTTTGGCTTCCCTGTCGTCCTCTGCATTTCCAAACATTTTTTTTCTTGTCTTTTTTTGTTCAGGTGCTTTTTTAAAAATAAAACAAAATTGAATTATTCAATTTCTTGTACACTATGGAATTTTAAAAAGTAATTGTTACTTCTTTATGATCCAAGTCATGTTGTTTATTTATTTATTGTAATTTTGTTCAAACCGATTATAAACCATGTCCTGCACATGTCAACATGTAATATGTTTTAACTTTATGTTTGGAAATGAAAATAATTAAAATGAAATGAATTTGTATACCCTTTTCATGAGTAAAAATATGAAAGTACTTTTTTTTCTTGAATACATTGATTTTGATCTACTTTCAATTTTTCTTCTTTTCTTCGTCAGACCGATTGATAGTGTACTGCAGGAGAGTGAACTCATATTGCTCGCTGAAGAAGTTCCAGTCGACTGCTACAATAAACTGTGCACTGGTCTTGGTTTCAGCTTAACACAGAGCCAAACTGTACTAACCCAACATCTTTTCAACTTCCCAGGAGCCTTGATCAACTTCTTCTGCAGATGGAAAGTCAAGCAGAGAGATGGCACCAATATTCGAGCACTTCTTGGAGAAATTGTTAAAAACGCTGATATGGCTGGTCTTCAGACAAAATTATTGGAAGGTAACTTTGCCACTGTACCTGTAATGTCTTTTTTTTTACGTGAATGTCTTCATTTTATGCGTAGTTGCAGAGGTACATGATAAGGATAAACATTATGATACACATACATCGGACAGTGAGAATAGATCATAAGGGTGAATAATTGTATGCGCATTAAAAACACAATTTATCAAATGAAAAAGGAATAGTATTATCAGCCGAGAAAATGAATGCCTGGGCGTGCAAATCTTATCCACTTAAAACTTCTTTACTTTACTTCATGTGCTATTTTAGAAGGTGGAAGAAAAGAGAAAGATGCGGAAGTATATCCAAGGTTTGCTTATTATTAACAATGTACATACTTTTAGACTTATCCCTCCTGCCAGAGAAACACACTGTTTTTTATTTGGTATGCGGACATTTTTACAACATTAATTAACAAAACATTGAACGTTCTTTTATCTATGTATTAATTTATTTTCCATTCTTAAGGTGAATATATTACATCTAGAACCTCACCGTCTGGTAAGTGTATATTACACATTTTACACAAAATATCATTCGGTTATCAGGGGCCTATCGTGTCTCAACAATAAAAATATTGAAATAATTGCAGCAATACTAAATTTTCAAAGTTCCACAACAATGTAGGTTTGGTTTAGATAAATATAATTATAAATAAGATGTTTGTATACCGCAAATTGCAAATCGCCTCTAAGCGGTTTAGAAGAAAATAGCTAATAAGTAAAGGAAATAGAAATTGCATTACAAATTATATCAATTTAAATTACCATTAAAACTTTGCAAATGAAAATAATACATGTAAATAATTAAAAATCACTTACAACCAAAATACAAATAGTTCATAAATTAATAGTATCCTACGGTAATCTACAAAAAATATTTTAAAAGGCAAAAGGTCAAAAGAGCTATTCAGGAACAAGACTTAATGAGATGTGTTTTTAGCATTGTTTTAAATGTATTTACAGAGAAAATATCATATATTTTAATGTGAAAATTAATTATGATACTCTGTTCTCTCATTCTCTGTTCATATTGAGAATGATATTAGTTTAGGGTGGACTTTCTCTTTAAAGCGAGCTCTTTGGACATATTACTGGACGAATGTGAAATATAATTCATTGCGTTGTGTATCTGTTACTATTAAAGGCATTGTTTAACAAAAAATGAAATTTCGATTTTCAATCATAAATATGTTGATAACCAGACAGGCGATTGGCTTGTAAAATTCATGGGATTCCTGATAAACCTACATGATTATAATCATTATTGCAGTATGAGCAAAATCCAGGATTTTGTTTCAGAATATGAGGCAATGTTACCGAGTCACTTTAAAGGCATTGATCAAAGTTATGTAAATCATATATTCGTATTAAATATATCTATAACGTATCGAGAAGACTGATAGTATTTGCATGTTCGACCCATGTCATTACATTTCCAATGGGTTGCGTCCCAGGATGTGGTTACATCCTGAAGAGATTTGATTTGTTCCAATATTCATCAATTGACTTTCTAGATGCGTTAGGCATATAATATCTGTGTCCTTATTTGAAACATCTGTTGAAAGAGATGTTTCGTTGAATTGACATAAATTGTTTTTGATCTCCGTACAGATCCAATACTGGATACTTCCCAACCAAACATGACCGAGGCACAGGTTCTCCAGTGTGGGGAAGACTTGAAGACATTCTATCGCGAACAAATGTGCAAAATAAAACCCGACCCCCTTGATTTCAATATCATCCTTGAATTCGAGCAAATTTACACGAACTTAACGCTGCTCAGGAACGAAATGGGAACAAAGAAAACCAAAACGCCACTGGATTACACTAATCTCCTTACTACAGAGATTAACGGGGCATTTCCTAAACGTCTTCTAGTTGAAGGTGAAGGTGGTGTTGGTAAAACGACCTTCTGTTCAAAGATAGCATGGGATTGGGTCAATGGATCTCCAGAGTTTCAGCGCTTCAGTTGGGTGCTGGTTATACCCCTGCGCAACGTTGTCAAGGGTCAGACAATTTGTGATATTATGAAAAAATATCTCTCCGACAGTAATACTGTTAACCCTAAAGAGATCGCTAATTACATATTGTCTCAACCTACAAAGGTTCTGATTGTACTTGATGGACTCGATGAGTATGATGGGGACCTCTCTGCCAAAGAAAGCTCAGATATTTCTCAGATTTTACGATTGGAGAAATTCAAGCAATGCATAGTTCTGGTGACAACAAGACCGTGGAGGGCGGATAAGATCAAATCCAACGAAGAATTGAGTAGGTCGTATGCTTTCATTGCAGTCGAAGGATTTAGTGCTGAAAATGTCTCGAAATATATCAGCAAGTACTTTGTGAATGATGAAAAGGCGGGATCAGAACTGAGTCAGTTTATTAAAGTGAATGATGTAATTAGGGAGAACATGGCACCCTTCCCAATTTTTGTAGCAATGTTATGTCTCTTGTGGGCAAATTGTGACAGTGAGAAACGAGAAGTAATACGCAGACTGAAGACATTTTCTCAATTATTTGAACAAATGATCATGTATCTAAGAGACCATTATGTGTCAAAGGTTTCCAAAGAGTTAAATGAAGCCCATCTGGACAAAGAAATTGAAAATACCAAGCTTTGTTTGCAAAGAATAGGATCGATTGCCTTTTCAGGACTTCTGAAAAAGAAATTGGTTTTTAATGAGAAGAACTTCAGCTCATGTAAGGAAGACATGGAGACATGTTGCAGAATCGGAGTTCTAAGTCAGGAAAATCGAAATGTATCCAGATTGAAAAGAACCTTTTCTGCTTCACAGCCTTTAACCACTAGTGTCTTCTTTCCTCACAAATTATTTCAAGAATATGTTGCATCTGTTTATCTTGCCTCTCTATACGACACGAATCGCGAAGAGTACTGTAGGTTGATAGGCAAAGTACTGAGCGAGAAACCACAAGAATTCCGTTACCTCTTGTATTTCACTGCTGCCCAGGAAAAGGAGGTGGGTCTTGATATTGTCATGAAAATACAACAAAGAAGAAAAAACAATGATTTTCTAGCAGATTTCACCTTTGAAGCGTTTAACAATGATTTTCTAGCAGATGTCACCTTTGAAGCGTTTAACAATGATTTTCTAGCAGATGTCACCTTTGAAGCGTTTAACAATGATACAGCGAAAGCAGTAGGACAACGGATATTTGCATACAAGAAAATGTTGACCTTCGATGAAGACAAGCCTGCTCACACAGTGTCTGGTTATCTATTCATCATGGAACAGCATGGAATGGTATGTTGTAGCAGGCCCGTAACTAGGATTTTAGTGGGGAGGGGGGGGGGGGGGGTGGGGGGGGGGGGGGGGGGGGGGGTAAGTGGATGTTCCCCCTCCTTGAGTAGGGAACATCTGGGCATTTTTCTGTCTCAAAAATCAAGTTTTAGGTCCTTTTTTAAACACCAAAACTGCCTACAGATGTTTGCATTGTAGGATTGTTTCATTTACCCAATATCAGATTTAGCTTCACCCTCCTTGGTACACGCATGCATGCTGCAAAACAAAACCAGTAAATGTAGAGTACAGTACGTGCCAAGTAACATACCGTTCCACTAGTAATTACTTCCCATCATCAGTAGATAACAGGTGCGTCGTGGGCCTGAGCTGGCGGCGTATGGGGTATTTTTTAGTAATTTTTTGGTGGACCTCTTATCTAGCAGCGGGGGTGGGGGGGGGGGCGGAATGTGCAAGCTCCCTCCTTAGTTACGGGCATGTAGGCCTATAGTATCATCTATGTACTGCATATGAGGATCCTAGCCCCCTGATTGGTTAAAACAGCAGGCACGAAAATCACTACTAACTGCTGGGTAGTATAGCACAACATATCTACTCTACATAGTTCCAAAACGCAATGACGTGCGTGGAGTCAACAGTAAATTAACACAATGGAAAATGTGCAGTTCATTTAAACGTGTAAATCTTCCTACATGAATACATTTTGACAGGCATATTTTGCTAAAATATCTCTTTTTGAGAATTGACAGGCGGGATGCGGTGTATAAAACAACCACTGCTTATTTTCCGGGCCACGCTTAAAACTATAGCTCCTCGGTGATCTTGAGACTTCACTATGTCTCTCGACCTTCCCTCAGGCATCGTAATATTTTGAGATCACCTTGTGCAACCTCCAAGCAATAAATATTTAGTACATTATTGAATGTAGGACTATTACCTACAAAAGTATGTGTATCTTGAACAGTGTGTAGCCGACGTACAAGCCTACATTACAACAATTAAACTTATGCAATGTTGTAATAATTTCTTTAATAAATCTATGTCAAAGGAAACTAAAATAGATTGACATTCAGATTGTAGATTGAATGAAAAGTGGGTCCATGAATCGATTTTGGTTCATGGGCATATTTCATAACCACTGGTTATTTAGTACATGTAGGCTCAATTGAAAGAAACTTGAATAGCAAAACACATCTTAACATTACGTGTACATTATGTGTACATCTAGGTAAAGACATATTGCGGCATTTCTTCATTAGTTATAGATTGTTGTAACCGTTGCTTTCATAATTTAAGACACTGTCCGCTTTCCCAGACTTGGTCTTGAAAGGGAGCGCCCAGGTTAAGCCAGGTATATCCATCCTGGCACACATCGACTTGTATTTTGTTGCAAGCAACTGTATTAATGTATTAATGTAATTCTGTGAAAAGATTATGTAATTCAATCTAGAAGCGTTACTTTAACATTAACTTGGTTGACTTGTATACACATCGGCAGAATCATATATAACATTACATGTACATCTAGGTAAAGACATATTGCGGCAGTTCTTCATCAGTTATTGATTGTTGTAAGGGAACCGTTGCTTTCATAATTGAAGACACTGTACCCTTTCCCACGCTTGGTCTTGAAAGGGAGCGCCCAGGTTAAGCCAGGTATATCCATCCTGGCACACATCGACTTGTATTTTGTTGCAAGCAACTGTATTAATGTCTTAATGTAATTCTGTGAAAAGATTATGTAATTCAATCTAGAAGCGTTACGTTAACATTAACTTGGTTGACATTTACTGCCATTTGAACGGCATTGATTTATAACTATTGCTTGAGAGAGAATTACTTGTATACTGAAACTGACAATTCAAATAATGGTCACATGTATGATGTATGTATATAGGTCTATATATATATTTATACATACACATAAGCTTTATATTTATATATACAATGTATACACCTAAACATGTATAACATGTCAGGATCATTCTAGCAATAAGACTTGTATAGTAATTATAGCATGTTTATGTCTATTTCAGGAAACCTTGGTGTTCAGAGACAGATCATGTGGCCCGACTGTATCACGTGACCTAGCAGATGTCCTACTTGCATCAAACTCATTATCAAGATTAGTGTTTTATCGTACAACACTGGACCTTGACTTCTACCAGTTAATGCATACAAAAGTTTCTACAATGGCGGTAAATATACTAATGATTACAATTCATCTTTATCAGACAAATTTTTAGGCATGGTTCAGTGTAAATAATACTTTCATTTTGTGTTCGAAAACGTTACGTTGGAGGGCAGGTCCAAGCTATTTGCTTTGTGACGTACGGGACATTCAGAGACTTTAAACAAGAAATAACAATGGATGTCATTATTTATATGACTATCTTTTGGTATGAGTCTGTGGCTATTATGGGCTAGTTCATTTGTGAAAAGTTTTAGTTCTGACCAATTCATAAATTAATTTTTAATGTAATTAATGTGCTGCGTGACGTACGGGACCAGAGAATTTCTGACTTTTTCAAAAATAAGTTCATCATAAAAGTTCTCTGAATTTATCAAGTTATGAGATTTATGGTAATGATATCTTAATTCATTATGGAATCAAGCATTAATCACAACTATTACCATATTTTTCTGACCTTTCGTTATTATGTAATATACCAAAATATAAATGTGTGCACGTGACGTACGGGACACGTGACGTACGGGACAACTTTTCCCTATGGGAAAATGCATTGAAATGGAGAATTTTCTTCAAAATTTGTTAAATGTGAACAATTTTAACTTAAATCAGTGACAATTAGAGTGTTTTAGAACCCAATTAGATCCTCTGACCATTACTTAATATCATCTGTGTTAATTTATGAGGTAAATCAATACAAATATTACTTTAACAAAGAAAACAAATTTAATTAATATTCATACACACTATATTATACCATTTTTATTCCATTTAGCCATCTATCATGTGCAGTCATGCTTCGTTTCTTATTTCTTTTATCCATTCCATTCAACATTGCAAAATGTTTTTAAACAATAATTAATGAAGAAGATGAACTTGACCTTGAAAACTTTTATTTAAACTTGTTTGAAACACAGGGGCACACTTGGCACATCATATTTTGTCAAAGAACATTTCTTATGTTCCAAGTGTTTGTGAACAAAGACACATTAAAAATATGAAGTCTTTTCTTCATAGCTTGTTTGAATTATTTGATAGTAATATCATAGAATTTTGAAGGAATTCAAAGATTAGAACATGTATATGTTGCTGTCATATATTCAAGAATTTTGATGTACATTAATGTAGCCTACATGTTTGTGAAAGATGGATACAAAAATATAAATCTTGAATGTATTTCGTATTGATTAAAACATCTTATTAACACCACCAGATATAAGAAATTAAAACCCTAAGCGTTTGTGTGACCTTTTCCACAATTCAAAAGATTAATTTAAAGCAAACTCAACAAAAATGCATGGGTGTAAAAGTGATAAAAATCTTAAGTGGGTGAGAGTGTGAAATACTCAAAAGGGCTATCCTTCCTTAAAAGTTATGATTTAGTTTTTAGGAGATCAGAATTCCCGAGCTGGCTCCATAACATGTACAGTGCATGCTGTAATCCTTTACCATCATATATGACATTTAAATAGAATATAAAAAAACCTCACATGGAGAGCTTGATAGCATACATGTGCTATTCTTACCTGCATCATCTATGAGTTGTAAAAGCCAGCTTCTGGTGCATCCACTACCATATAATTTCATTAGACTCATTCCTGGAACTAGTACACTATTATGATTTACATATTTAGCATCCTGCCAATGTTGGAGACATCAACTGGCAAAATACCAAAGTTGATAATACCAGGGGTCTGGCTTGAAGACTAATTACATTAACAACAATTACATAAAACAACAACAAAAGTACAAACAAGTAAATTCCTAGAAGGGACCCAGTTGGAATGTTCATATATCCCTGTATACAACAAGTTTCCTAACACAGTATATATTCTCCTTTTGGTCATTTCCTTTTTCACATCTCGCATTGGTTTTATATGGGGTTGTCCCGTACGTCACACACTTGTCCCGTACGTCACATTTCTTAATTTGATTATGTAATCAACACAGAATTTTCGAAATTTTTGTTAAACCTATTTTCTGTTAGGTATTCATCTAAATTAGAACTTCCTAGAATATCTTTTAAAAAAAAAATTATTTTCATAATTAAAATTAAACAAATTATGATCAAATTGTGACGTACGGGACATCACACTTTGGAACCTACCTCATTTGCATAATTAATTAATTTTGAAAGTTTTTATATTTTTTTCCTATTTTCTAGCATGATGGTCATCATGTCCTGAGATATTTAATTTTAAACAAATAATTCAAATGAGATACAAAAATAAAAATGTAATGTCCCGTACGTCACGCTAATTAATACAAATCGAAGTTCGTGACCTTGGCACTCTTCGTATTTTGATAATTTTTTTATTTTTTTATCAGATTCATAAAATTCATAGTTTCAGCTTTAAAATGAGGTATAGTTTGTTACATATATATAAAGATGAAATTTGACCCCCAGAGGGGACAATAGCTTGGACCTGCCCTGGAACGGAAATGGGGCCAACTACACTCAAAAAAAAAAAGTGCTAAATTTAGCACTTAAAGATTCAATTTTAGCACTTTTTAGGAGCTCGCATAGTGACTGCACTCGAAGTGCTGAGTTAGCACTTGCACCCGGGCTACTTTGCTAGCACCCAAAGGAGCTGACTGTTGTGCTAAATTTAGCACTTAAAGATTCAATTTTAGCACTTTTTAGGAGCTCGCATAGTGACTGCACTCGAAGTGCTGAGTTAGCACTTGCACCCGGGCTACTTTGCTAGCACCCAAAGGAGCTGACTGTTGTGCACTTAAAGTGCCAAGTTTTGCTCTCTTTTGGGTGCTAGCAGAATAGCCCTTGTGCAAGTGCTAACTCATGCGTTGTTTGACATGCCCCATCTACATTTGGTATGTGGTCAAGGTGGATGTCCTTCGTCATTTACCACTTTCAACTCTTACAGGAAACATTTATTAAACCAACATCCACAAGAAGAACCTGAACCTGAAGTTGTACAGGGTATGGAGGGTCTAGTTGATGCTGATTTGGGTGTTGCTGTTGGTGAAGTGCATAATCCTGCAGCAGATGATGCATTTGATGATGATGATGATAGGATAGGCCTACTACAAGAACAAGATGGAGCAATGCATAATGACAGTACAAGACACTATGAATATGACAGACAATGAAAGCGGACAAAATATACAGTTCCTTAGGTAGATAAAGGCACATCCCTTCACTGCTATTATGTAAAAATGTGTAGAACAGGTGTCACATGCATATTCACCTGTTCTACACATTTTACATAATAGCAGTCAAGGGATGTTCCTTTGTCTACCTGAGGAACTGTATATTTTGTCCGCTTTCATTGTCTGTCATGTTCATAGTGAGACCAGCTGCATTTTTCATTGGTTCTCTTTTATCAAACACCAACATGACCCATGCTATGACAAACAGAGTGTTATCTGCTGCAACAGCTTTGAATACTGATGTTGTTGACAGTTTAAGGAGCAAAGTTATTCAGACTTTTGAGGCCTTGGGTATTGACCTGGAGAATGAAGAATGTAAGAATCTCTTAGCTGAATTTGATTCAAAAACAAATATTCACAAGGTAACAGCTATTATACTAACCGACCAATCAGATCAGGTTATGCAAGGATGCACTCGATGTTAAGTGCTGCATATTGTTATAGCACTCGTTTTCTGCACTCAAATATTCAGCACGTTTCGGTTTCCTTGTTAAAGTTAACCCGTCAAGTGCTGATTTTGGCACTTCAAGTGCAGAATCTCACTCAGCACCCAACATTTAGCACCTCAGTTTTTTGCGTGTAGCGTGTATTTTTCTTTCTTTTTTCTGTGCACACTTCATCGCTTATAAGGCCTGGCATGGAATTATTGTCGTATCTGCTGCTAGCAGGATAAAGGGTGACATTATGTGGTAGAGGGTTTAGGGGGGGGGGGGGCAACTAGCATGGATTTTTAAAACAAGATTTCTTCTCCAAAATGTGTGCTACCTGCACAAACGCCAAACCGTTCCCTCCAAGCACGTTTTTCCTCTTACCGTCAATATATTTTTTAAATATGCACATTTCACCCATTGTTGCCTTCATCGCTTGGGATGGAATTAGTAATGTCTCCGCTGATATATCAGGATAAAGGGTGAAATTGTAAGGTAGGGAGTGGCCAGAAGAGGGAATATCTCCAACTTTAAGTATTGATTTTGTACTATTGGAAGTAAGCTTGTTTAAGTCTTGAAAATGCCTTAAACATAACAAAAATTTAGAACAAATTCCAAATCTTTATTTACGTATAGCTTCTAGTCGAGGGAGCGTAGTGACCGAGCGAAATGGTTGATTGCTTAATCCTAACATGTGAATGACACAGACAAAACCGTAACCAATTTCCCCCTCTTTTGTAAAGAAATAAGCCGTTGTGAGGGAGGGGGCGGAAATGATGTTGTGCCTCTGTGAGATGGGGTTTCTATTTTCATGCTTTCGGAGGATGAAAGTGCATTTTTGCTTAATTTAAAACTGCTTATTATCTCGTGAAGAGCAATACGTATTTCTCCCACCCTTTGATAAATTGAAGCATTTCCACCCTTGCTTGTGGTGCCTATTCTAGACAAGTTTTTACACTGTTAATGAACATGGCGTCTATTATTATTTTGTATTTATTTCACAAAATTAAAAAGGTTTATATACCCATTTAAAAAAGAAAATCGTTTTCAATGGGGTTCTTTCTAAAGGTATTAGTACACATGAATAAAAAGATACATTACAACAGCAACAAGAGATAAACAAATAAAAACATACTATACAGGGTTATATCTTCAACATGAAAACATAAATTAGCAAGAAAAGAATGATTAAAGTATATGTAACCACATGTAATGGCTAAATAGTTCAAGTCTAAAGAAACTTAAATAAAATGTAAAAATGATACCTCTAGTTAAATTCATTATAGAATATCAATTCCCTACTTCTATCACTTGAAAATTATTTAGTATGCATTTAAATTCTGCCAAATATCCTGAACATCTGATAGCAAGTGGCAATTCTTTCCACACATTTATTGCTGCATTTATAAAAGTTGGGTATTTCTATAAAATGCAGTATTATATGAGCAGGTTTAGTAGTGTTTTGTCTTTCTTCTGGTTAATCTTACTGCAACGTCATCAACTGGAACAAACCAAGGCCAATACAAAAGGAATGATGAAATTGACGCATTTACAATCAAGACTAGCCATGGCACTACATATATATCCAACAATTGCTTGTATTCGAGGGAATGTAACGACCGAGTAAGAATGTGTTGATTTCGAAATGCTGAAGGTTCACATTAATTTATTGCACTAGGAAGCTTATTAAACATCTTTGCAATGCATGATAATAACATGACATTTTCTTGTGACAGGTTTAATACTTACCTCTTCTATTCATTTTTATTTCAATCATTATGACGAGCAGTATTCTGTAGGAAACGCAAATAATTATTTTGGAAGAAAATAACAACCTTTTAACTCCTTCAACACTTCAAATAATTATTATTATTATTATGGACCAAGTACTGATGATTGATCTTTTGATATCGATTCTCAGAGGATCAATTAACATTGCATGAAGTGCCCTTTAAGTCCCTCCCCACATTTGTTATTTTATTTGAAACATTCGTCTTTTTACCGTCACTATGACTTTATTAAAGAGATAATAAAGACATTTAATTACCCCAATGTGCGTGTAAATGATGTTCATCTTAATGCCTAACCCATTTTGTATCAAGAATAGAATTTAATAATTTATTTTAGAGTTTACTATTATGTGTTAAAGATACCATGTCCTTTTGCAGCCAATATCGAATTCTGTAGAACTTTGCAGGAATTATGAATATGTCATGTATGTCCAATCTGTAAAATTTAAACGTTAGCAGTGTCCTAATATTCAAATTATGCATGGAAATTTGTTTACTTGCTAGCTAGACTTCACTGGTAATAACATACATACAATGAGCTGTAAAGGGAACTTGAGCATTTGTCTACATCAATAACCCACTTCTTGTTATGGCCAAAATTAAACGGATCGAAGCTTTGCGCAGCACAAAACGTACGACCATTCGGTACTGTCGGCATTTGTCTCGAAAGACAGTAGAATATTGCGCACGTTGTACTAGTTAGTTTCTTGATGTGCAGCTCCTGCTGTGACTGAACAGTCAAATCCTAGAGAGGCAAGTCCTGTTGCAGTTGCTGTAGACAAAAGTCATTTGTGGCTGTGCTTGTTGAAGCTAGCTGCTGTCTTTGTTGTCTTTTCTCCTCCCACTGTTCTACTCTCCTCTGATCACTCCTCTGTATACCCGTCTTCACAACGCGTCTCCATTTAGGGCGGTCTGAAGCATATGCTTCCCATTTTGTAGGGTTGATTTCACTGGCCTTCATATCCCTCTTGCACACATCCTTAAAGCGAAGGACAGGTCTTCCAACAGCCCTGGTCCCGGTCGACAACTTTCCGAACATTTTTTTTGAATGCGACCGTCTTCCATTCGACGGACATGACCAAGTCATCTCGGTCTTCGTTGTGATAGAAGGGCATAGATGGTCACCATTCCTCCTTTCTTGAGGAAAACCTTATTTGGAATGTGGTCCTGCCATTTGATGCCTAAAATTCGCCTCAAGCAGCGGAGATGAAAAACATCCAAACGGCGCTCCCGACGTGCATACAGGGTCCACGACTCACTGTCAGACAGGAGAGTGCTGAACACACAGGCCTGGTAGATCTTAATTTAAGTGATAGTGGTTAGTAAAGTGTTCTTCCAGGCACGCTTTGAAAGTCTAGCCATCATGATTGCTGCTTTTCCAATACGTACGTTGAGCTCGGGATCGAGGGAGAGGCTGCTGGATATCACGGATCCGAGGTAGGTGAAGTTTTCAACCACTTGGAGGGTGTAGTTTCCAATGGAGATATCGGGAACGCTGCGTACATCCTGGCCCATGATGTTTGTTTTCTTTAGACTGATGGTCAGGCCAAAGTCTCCACATGCTTCAGAAAAACAGTTAATTAACCTCTGGAGAGCTTCCTCAGACTGGGATGCCAAAGCAGCATCATCTGCAAATAGCACCTCTTATCAGGATGCCCCTCACTTTTGTCTTCGCCCAAAGTCGCGCAAGACTAAACAGCTTTCCGTCACTTCGTGTGTGTGAAAACGCCGTCTTGAGATGATCTGAAAGCTTGTGAAAGCAGCACAGAGAATGAGATCCCAAAGAGCGTGGGAGCAAGCACACATCCCTGCTTCACTCCGTTCTTGATTGGGAAGGGGGCCGATGTAGAGCCGTCATACTGGATGGTGCCCTGCATATCGTCATGGAAGGATACAACCAACCTTAGCAGTGTAGATGGACATCCTATCTTCTGTAGCAGATTGAAGAGGATCTTACTGCTGACTAGGTCAAAGGCCTTTGTAAGATCGATGAAGGCAATGTACAGTGGCGGTCTCTGCTCCCGGCTCTTCTACCGCAGTTGTCAAATGGAGAATATCATATCAATTTTTGATCTTCCAGCCTGAAAACCACACTGCGATTCTGGGTACACACGGTCCCCTTTGTTCTTGTACAAGGTAATGATGTTATCATCACGCATATAATGTGGAATCGTTCCCTCTTTCCAGCATTGGAAGAGAAGCTCATAGAGATGGCGTAGAAGATCTGTGTCCTTTCAGACTTTGATTATAATATTATCTGAGGGTCTTTTCCTGGGGGCCTTACCTGAGGAAAGGGAGCTCACAGCCTTTTCAGCTCTTCTAAGGAGGGTTCACTATCAAGATCTTCCATGACAGATAAGCTTTCAATACTCTCAATGGTAGATTCATTGCCCACAATCTCCCGTGAGTAGAGCTCTTGATAGTGCTCAATCCATCTTTCCATTTGAAGCTTCTTGTCTGTGATAACCTACCCTGTGGATGCTTTGAGTTGTAATGTCTTCTTGATGGTTGGTCCAAAAACCTTGTTTATGCCTGTGTACATACCGCGGGTGTTGCCGTGATCTGCAGCCAGTTGGATGCTAGATGACAAAGGCTAAACCAGTAGTCGTAGGTACAGCGTCTAGGAAACCCGTTTGGCATCTATCCTTGCTTTTCGTAGAGCTGTTAGTGTCTTCACAGATGGATCACTCTTGTAGTTAGCGAGTGTTGTTCGCTTTGCTTCGATGACAGGCTCCAATTCTGCGATTCCAGCTACAAACCAGTCTGGGTTTTGCTTTTCTCTTTTGCCATATATTTCCATGGCTAAGTAATGGATAGCATCGCGAATGTGAGTCCATCTCTCTTCAGCATTGGTAGAAGGACAGTCCTGGAGGGCCTGTTTGATGGAATCGGCGAAAAGATCATGCAAGTCAGGATTCGATCCGATTCGATATCTTTATAGCAGTGTTTATGCGGGGGCGACCTTTCTGCTTTGAGCCGCCTTGCGATGATCTGAAAGCGTGTGAAAGCAGCACAAAGTCTAAAAATCAGACTAATTACATACTGACTTGGTAGCATTCGACAACTAATAGTCGTTATTTTCCCACTTAAAGACATTTTCAAGCCCCCTTTTTTAGGGAAGTTCTAAATTAGTATTTTCTTTCAAATGCCGTTGGAATTTAACCCGTTCATTTGTTTGGCCTGCAAATGGGACATAGTACATTTAAGGCACCAGTTATAAGCTTATTGTACTTTGACTCTGAGTCTCTGATACTATTCAACGTGCTAATTTTCTTATAACATTTGGTATTTGCTTCATTTCACAAAAGTGATCATGAATTTGTAGTTTCCGCTTAAATTCTTGTGAAATGCACTGGCCTGTTTGAGAATACTAATACAAGATTGCCTATAAAGTTTCATTGAGAATGGCTTGGTACCTTTTTAAGATCAAATTTTTGTCAATCAAAGTCTCATTGCATTTTCTTTTTGAGACACCCCATATTATAGGGCTGAAACAATCATGTGGAGCCAGCCTATACATTCAATCTAAATTTACTACATGTATGCAACTTTCTTTTTACTCTTGCATGACCTGAAATCACTGAACTGTTTATATATTTATAACATAAAATATGTTTTATACCAAATTCTTTTGATGGGTTTCCGTACAAACCAATAAAAGTAGCTAGGAATTAGTGTAAGAGCTAATTGTAATTGACCCTGATTCGAAATTCCAATAACTTTATATGCCACATGATTAATCTCCCTGTGCATCATGATACATATATGTAATGGACCCTGGCTTCAAGATTGTCGGCGAGGGGATATAGTAACATTGCCGTCCGTCCATCCTTCCTTCCGTTCTTCCGTCCTTCTGTAACAAATCTGGTTTCCGTTCGATAGCTTCAGTAATGTGTGACGGATATGTAGGTCAAAGGTCATAGCTCACTAAATATGCGAAAATACCTAATTATACATGCAAAAAATGAAGGTACATGGTATCAAACCACAGCGTAAGTTCAATTTCGGAGTATGTATGTTTGACGGATTTTAAAGGGATAGTTGAGTTCTGTTGCAAAGGGCGCTACACAAAATCATTTTTTTGTGAGATAATGAAAAACTGAGTGTCAAATTTGAAAGAACATAATATTTAATATTTAAATGACAAAATCATATTTGTTTGATTAAAATCGGTTCAGAGACGACTGAAATATAACGATTTCTAATACCACCTCAAATATTAAATATTTTGACAAATTTGAAAAAACCGTTGGCAAAAACGAAATATTAACGCCTTTTACGTCGTATTTCAGCCAATGCCGATGTTGGCTTTTTTTGTTGGTATTTTCGTGTTGCTTATATTACCCACAATTAGCCGGCTCATGTATTGTTATTTTTAATTAAATAATTAATTTTGGGGGAAAGTGGAGCTGAATTGGTATGATCGTATTGGCTAAATTTCACATATTTTTTTTTTGGATCGAGTTTCGGAGTATGTAGGTTAAAGGTTATAGCTCATAAAATATGCAAAATTATATAATTGTGTGTCCGAAAATGTGGTTTTCATTCAATAACGTAAGTAAATAATGTTTTTAAGTATGTACGTGAAGCGTTAAAGGTCACAGCTCATTAAATGTGCAAAAATTGCTAAATATAGGTCATTTGTACTCGGCTAGGGGATGCTACGCTTTGCGTTGAATTGTTTAACTAATTCCAGTGCAAGGTTAATCTATAGTGGTGTTCAAAGGTACTTTGTCCCATTTTGCAGGCCCAAAAGATGAAAAGGTTAAATTCCAACGGCATTTCAAAGAACGTCCTTCAAAATAAACGGCTTGAAAATGTCTTTTTGTGGGAAAATAACGACCGTTAGTCGAATAGAATTCAACGAGCGTGCTCGTTTGATTGAATATTCTGATTTGCAGACCCTTGTACCGAATGTTCGTACGTTTTGTGCTGCGCACAGATTCAATCAGTTCAATTTTGGCCATTACAAGAAGTCGGTGATTGCTGTAGAAAAATGCTCATGTACCCTTTACAGCACATTTCATGTATGTATTATTACCATTTAAATTTGTATTTGTTGTATTTAAATTTATTTTTCCTTTTCATTACATTGGGAATTTCTGTCTGTATATTACATTGTAAAACATGACTTATCGGCCATTCTTATTCATACTTACAAGAATGTACAAATCATAACTTGGGTCTAATATTATATGAATGCATTTATTGATAATACTCTACTTCATTGTCATCCCGCACACAGGGAGGTAAATCCTCAATCAAAGAGCTGGTTGTAGATCATCAATTCTTAAATGGTATACAGAGGTTTAATAATGGTGACATTAATGTCACAGTTGGGGATCTATTCCCGAGCTTGACACAATTGTCTTTGACCACTCTCCATACTGTCTCACCGAGAGATGTTGAACGGTTGGCACACTCCAGCCTAGCAGTATTGTCTATTGAGCATGGTGAGGAAGGGGGAAATCTAGTTCCTCTCATTGGAGAACCTACTTCACTGGGGCAACTTTTCTCCAGTTCATTTCCACGGCTCACCTGTCTGACCTTCCGAGAACTAGTTATGGGCAACATACGCAGCGAAGCAATACTACGTAATCTAAAGAAACACCTGCATTTGAAATCAATAAGGTACGTTTATCAGGGCCATGTTTGCCGAAATTGTCGTCATTTCTAATGATAATAATGATAATGATAATAATAATAATATTCATCTTCATCATCAACAACATCAGGTGGCGCTGTATAGCGTTGCTGTGGTCTTCACGAGAGCATGCCATGCAACTCTTTCACCTGCCATTTGTGTTGCACCTTTCATTCCTTGTCCAGACACTTTCGTGATATCATTAGTCCAAGATATTGGTGGACGACCTCTACCTCGTTTTCCTTCGACTGCTCCTTGCAGTATTTGCTTCTCAACACCTTCAGATCTCCTAAAAATGTTCCCAAAATAGTTTAGTTTTCTTTCCATGATTCCCCTTCTGATGGTCAAGTCTGTTCCAATCTTTTCCAGGACCAACACATTTATATTGTTATCTTTCCATGACACCTACAACAGCCTCTTTTAGCACCACACCTCAAAGGCATCGACTCTCTTTCTGTCATTCTTTGTCATGGTCCAGGACTCACTTCCGTAAGTCGCAATAGAGAAAAAAGTTGCTTGAAGCAGACGAACCTTCAGACTGAGAGATAGGCCTAGGCTCTTCCTGATGTGAGACATATTCTGTAATGTTGATCTCGCCATTGCCATCCTTCTTGTTATCTCTGTGGTGCTCTCTCCTTTGTTAGTGATAATTGAACCCAAGTACCCAAACCGATTTACTACTTCAATCTTATTTCCAGATACGGTGAAGTCAGAGTTATTATCATGTCTATCTGAAACCATTATTTTTGTCTTGTTGGTGTTTAGAAGAAGGTCTTTCTCTTCACTTGCCTGTTTGATGCGATTCAACAAATCAATCAGCTCCTCTCTGCTGTTGCAAACGAGAGTGGTGTCATCAGCATACCTTAGGTTCGTCATCTTTTTAACTCGAAACCTAACTCCCCCATTGAATCCTTCCAGAGCATTTCTCATAATGTCCTCAGAATAAATATTATAAAGGTTAGGAGACAGTATGCAGCCTTGGCGTACTCCCCTGCTAATTTCAAACCGCTCAGTATTACCGTTACTGGTTCTCACTGTTGCTTCTTGGTCATGATAGAGGTTTTTGATCAGTTCGATGATGTGACTTGGGAACCCCATCCTTGCCATTGTATTCCACAATTGAGAGTTGCTCACACAGTCAAATACTTTGCTATAATCTACAAAGCACAAAGAGAGTGGATGTCTGTGTTTTCTGCATTCCTCTTTTATGTTTCGAATGTTGACGATCTGTTCTCTTGTCTCTATACATTCACGGAACCCTGCTTGCTTATTCGAGATCTCGGCTTGCAGTTTGCTTTTCATTCTCCTGCTAATCACCTTCAAAAGTATTTTGCTTGCATGACAAATCAAGCTAATCGTTCGGTAATTTGCACATTTGTTCAAATCTCCCTTTTTTGGCAATGGTATAAAAACAGCTCTACACCAGTCCTTAGGCCACTCCCTATTATTCCAGATATTGCAACAGAAACGCCACATCAGGTCAGTACCTTCTTCACCTGTAGCATTCCACATCTCGGAAGTCAAGTTGTCAAAGCCAGGGGACTTGCCATCCTTCAGTTGTTTCATTGCAAGCTCCACTTCTGATCTTATTGGAGGGGGCCCCATTGCATCACTTTCCTCCCACTGAGTGTCAACTTGTTCCTGTGCAGCAAACAGCTTGGTACTATACTGCACCCATCTTTCCTTGATGTCTTCAATCTCCGTCAGTGTTTTGCCATTTTCATCATTAGTTACATCCAGTCTTGGGATTTTTTTCTTTGTTATTAATAATAATAATAATAATAATAATAATAATAATAATAATAATAATAATGGTAATGAAACTTTTAATGATAATGACAGCAATCAGGATTATGCCAAGAGTCATTTTAAAAGTGTATGTATTAACGAGTTGTCTGCTCCTAACAGCATTGTCAATAAGTAAAGTTATTTCCTGAATAATTATTCCAAGAGTCAGTTATGATAAAGTAAAAAGAGACTTATACAAATGTAAACTTAAGAAATTCATCTTGATGATGTAAAAAAACATTTCCGTTGTAGTTTTGATTGTTGCATAGCCACCTAGAATATTTATAATATGTGGGATTTTTAATTCACCCTACTACTATATTCGCTTTGATAGTATAGACGTATCGAACATTTTCTAAACTGAAAAAATTGAATGAAAATTACAAAAAGAAAACCTCAGTATCTGGCATACCGTAGCCTGTTTGGTTATACCACTTAGTACTATAATATTCTTCTTCAATTCCTTTAATCTTTCAGTCATTCAAAATGTTTAAATATGTACTTTTCTTGAACATATATGTTGTATAGTATCATCAAATGTTTTACGGATGACGAACTGGACTCCCAGGCGGAAAAAATAACTGCTGAGAAAGGGATGAAAATAACACTTCAACATGACACGGTAAATGTCTTTATCATGCTCCAAAGTAAATTTTTAGAGTGGAAAATATGATACTTTAAGGGAAGTTCACCTTGATGTTCAGTTGGTTTTGATGATAGCAGGAAATTGAGAGAAACAAATCAGTGAATGTATGTGCAAAATCTGATAGAGAAATATTGGTTATTTATAGTTTCATAATCAATCAAACACAAATTGGCAATGCTATGACGGTTCTTTCGAGGTCCACTCAAAATGTTCTCTAAAATAATATGTTAATCATACATGGCCCCTAGATATAATACTTGTACATATGTTTTTACATAATATCTGAAAGACAAAAAGTTTGTACATAATATCTGAAAGACAAAAAAAATATTTTGTCAGCATCGAAGATTGCCAGGAAGGACATGACGTACATGGATGAAATATCTAGTACCATTCATTTCCAATTCCAAATACAACATTACAAGCATACAAATCGTCAGGCACCTGTAGAACTATTACTCTGAAACTTGTTAAAGCATATTGATCATAGTTTCATAGTCGTAATTCAGATTAATTGGAAGTTTGAATTAAACTGTATGATTTGCTTGTTTGGTATAGAAATCCCATTTAACATCTTTAGCTTTGCCTTCTACAGTAGTTATCATATAAAATGCCTGGTCTTATTTAGGAATATTTGAAACAAATTGCCATTACTTTTTTTTTTCTTCAAATAAGAAACCAGCAACTATTCTTTTCAACAGGAACAAGAGAGCATAGAATTTGGTGATGGGGATTTCTGCGTTGGACCATTAACAGTAGATATAGTGGATGCACTTTGCCATCGAACATGTGTTCGTTGTTTGGAAGTATGCAAAATGGGCGTAAATGTTGCAAGTGACCAACGTTTTCCAGACCTTGATGGCAGAGAGATGGATTCAAAGGTCAGTGAATGCGTGAAGCTGCTTTCTGACACTTACACCCCCATTCTCTTTCTCTCTCTACCTCTCTTTCATCTCTTCCTTGACAATACAAGTTTCCTTTTTATTGCTAAAGATTCTTCTCCCATTCCATTCAATTCCTCTCTCCTCCCCACGATCTATATGCTCTAGCTCTTTATAATGAGATGCCCTTTAAAGGTATAGACCAGTTCTAGTCATGCGAAAGTTGGCCCACTTTTGGTAAAGTTACAAGCACTGTACACAGAAAGATGTATATGGGACTACGCGATATCTATCCAGTCCGGATAGATATAATAATTTACCAAATATATCAATTAGTAGGCTGTTTCCCAGCAAAAATGTGTATCATCACGTATTAGTCAAAACATATTCTTTCAAATGATTGGTAATAAGAGCATCCATTTCATTTTTTGATAGGGGGGGGGGGGGGAGGCGTTTCCAAAACGGGTCTATACCTTTATAAACGGGAGTATATATTATTTTGCTTGAATGTCAACATTTAAATTTCTGTATGTAGAGGTGATATGTCTATAATTAATTCCCCACTAGAGAGGAGAGCCTTCAATTTGAACCAGATTTATTTGGATAATCATAGACATATTTTTTCTTTATTGCTCTCCAATCACTCATTTGTGGTTTTTCGATCATGCTGAAATTTGTAAAGGAAAGGAAAATCCCTTCTGCTGACTAGTATTGTAATTTTCACAAAGTGAATTTTACCCCTCCCCCCAACAACAACAATATATATATATATATATATATATATATATATGTGTGTTAGTCTTACCACCATGGGGCCCTACCGCATATTGGGGAGCCCCCCCCCCCCCTCACTCCGTGAACGGATGGATTCCTTGCGTGTTACCAAAATGTCCGGTAAAGTGGTACTTTTCGTGCAACAAAGTCCGGCCCGAGAATTGTAAAAAAGAGGGTTTATTTGACTTTTTACCCGGAGATTTCTTTAAAAAGGGGGTGTTTTTTCCTTTTTTCTCTCATCTTTTTGGACTTGAGAGAAATTAAAAAAGGGGGTTATAAAATAATACTTGGGTGGTTAACTGGTGTTTAGGAAAGAAAGCGATTATTTTAATAAGGTTAGAATTGCTGAGAACAGATATAGCATGTGTGTGGCAAATGAATCCTTTTTCGTTAACTATGAAAAAGCATCTTTACGAGAATAAAGTACTTAGATACAGAGTTTGATTACAGCTAAGTTATTATGTGAAAGGACATATCATGCAGGCACAGGTGATGTCAGTTAAGATTAATGGAAGGTTTATTTCTAACTAAGTCTCAATATCAGGCACTAAAGTAATTATTCAGTGGTGATATATTATGCAGATAAGTGAGCATAGAAATAATTTGCAGACTTAGTTTATTCTTACATACCTCGAGATTAACTCATGGGACTTTCATGATGATTTCTACAAAGAGATTGCTGATTGAGCTTCTTTATCTCAGGTAAAATCTATTTTTTTTAAAAGCAGATAAAAAGAGATGGGAAATATTTGTTTCTTGTTTAAAAACCTGAGGTTGCGGGATCGGACTACAAAGAAATTGGCGTAAATATTCTTGACGCTTTTTCCTCGAATGACACTTTGTCACCAATCAGACGTTTCTATAAATAAATGATGACCAATCATCTTTTATTTCTCTTGTCTGGAGAGGTTTCTCTGTGTTTGGATTAGAGCATTTCAACTGTATTTTTAAAAGTTAATTTGCCAATATGTTTATGTTCATATACATTTTACACAGAAAATAATACAAACCACCAAACAGTTATCCAAGTGTTTTGCTCTTTAGATATCGCTTTACTGACCCCCCCCCCCTCAAACCAGAACCCTCGATCATCTTTTGTAAAATATGTGATTGCTTATTATTTCCAATTTCCCCCATGTCATGCTTCTTGATTCACGTATGTTATTATTTTGTATTTCCATGCACAGATTCAGAAGTTTGAGGTTCACAATTTGAAGCTATGCGATGATCAATCAGCATCCTACTTTCTGGGGAAGTTTCTCAGTCTCCTGTCTCATCTTACAGACCTGGAGATTAACTCATGGGACTTTCATGATGATTTCTACAAAGAGATTGCTGATCGAGCTTCTTTATCTCAGGTAAAAAAATTTTTTTTTAAAGCAGATAAAAAGAGATGGGAAATATTTGTTTCTTGTTTAAAAACCTGAGGTTGCGGGATAGGACTACACAGAAATTGGCGTAAATATTCTTGACGCTTTTTCCACGAATAACACTTTGTCACCAATCAGACGTTTCTATAAATAAATGATGACCAATCAGCTTTTATTTCTCTTGTCTGGAGAGGTTTCTCTGTGTTTGGATAAGAGCATTTCAACTGAATTTTTAAAAGTTAATTTGCCAATATGTTTGTGTTCATTTTATATACATTTTACACAGAAAATAATACAAACCACCAAACAGTTATCCAAGTGTTTTGCTCTTTAGATATCCCTTTACTGACCCCCCCCCCCTCAAACCAAAAGCCTCGATCATCTTCTGTAAAATATGTGATTGCTTAAATCGACATTACAGACTATATTAAGGATTTTTAATTTTCCCCATGTCATGTTTCGTGATTTACGTATGTTATTATTTCGTATTTCCATGCACAGATTCAAAAGTTAAAAGTTTGGAATTTGGAGCTACGCGATGATCAATCAGCATCCTACTGTCTGGGGAAGTTTATCAGTCTCCTGTCTCATCTTACAGACCTGGATATTAGGTCATGTGACTTACATGATGATTTCTACAAAGAGATTGCTGATCGAGCTTCTTTATCTCAGGTAATTTTTTTTTTAAGCAGATAAAAAGAGATGGGAAATATTTGTTTCTTTTTTTTAACCTGAGGTTGCGAGATAGGACTACACAGAAATTGGCGTAAATATTCTTGACGCTTTTTCCACGAATGACACTTTGTCACCAATCAGACGTTTCTATTTCTATATATATTGTGGCTGCAGCGAGGTCGATACTAAATCAAAAGTTTGAACAAAGGTTTCTACAGGAATTCATATGCCGCCGAAACAGAGTCCATTATCCATAACAACTTTCCTTTTCTTCTGCATCGTCTCTGAATTGAAGGAAGAACATTCAGTGAGGTGATGTCGACCCTTGCAGAAGATGCATGAAAAAGTCTCTCTCTCAGCAGAGCCATCTCTCTGATTCTGATGATGAGTTTCTGTCTGCATAAAGCTGGAAGTAGCTGATTTCTTTCTTTCATTCAAGGTCTGCAGAGATTGAAGAGATGTTACAGGGTCACAAGCTACTATAGCTTCTTCTTCAATGAACTCGGTGAAAATAGAGAAGGGTGGGAATGTCCCCCACTCTCGCCTCCACTGCACGACCTTTCTGCTCCATTTCACGACCAACCAATCTGGGAGTTTCATCAGTAGCTTCCGGTTTTCTCTTTCATCATCAAGATGACTTAAGTGATGAACAATCTTTGAAGCTGTGTCACACTGCTTCAAAAGTCTCCAAGTCTCCTAAGACCAAATGCATCTCTCGAACCCACTCTTGGCCAGGAGTCTAGCTTATCTCGATAGGCATTGGATACCACAAATGGATCTCCATATCTCTGCTCCAATACCTTCTTTGCCTCGTATCCTGCAGCATCTCCAATCATGGAATAACCTTGAACCAGGGATCTCGGCTCACCAGTAAGGTACTTTAAAAGAAAGTAGAACCTTTCTTCGATGGGAATTCCTCGATGCTCGATTAAGGCGTCGTAGCTTCTCTTCCATGATGTATACTCAAGCGGATTGCCTGAGAAATTTCCGGGCTCCGGAATAGGTAGTCTGTTCAAGCAGAGCAGCTCCTTTAAACTGTTGGCAAGAACATCTTCGTTGCTGGGCTTGTCTGCTGGTTGATGAATAACTTCATCATCTCTCTTAACTGCAGGCTCTATGGGAAAGACGGGTGCTTGTTCGTTGACCCAGTCTCGAACTCTTGGTTTTGGTGAGCGGGAACCAGACTTTGAAGAGTGAGTTCCACCTTTTAACTGTAGAATGACTCGCATGGTCTCTCTCATCAAGGATGAGTGCTCCTCTTCCATCTCATTAAGTTTATCTTCACCATCATCATCGAGATTTGCTGAAGGATCTAAATCAGTGAGCTCTTGTTGTACAACAATGGCTTTGTCCATAGCTTCCTGTACGTTGTTGCGGGATTCCTTGATCACTTCAGCTTGGATGTCGTCTTCTACAATAAGCTGACGATGCTTATTAGTCATTCTATTCCAAAGTCGAATAGCGACTTTCCATGACTTCACTGCGACATCCGCTCGGTGCTTGATACCCTTCTCTGTGGGTCTTCTATCCCTTTTGCTCGCTTCTTCTCCTTCAGACATGATGACGGTCTCTAGCTAGTGATGGAAGATTCACTTCTGGGAATGAACCACTTTGCTCGATCTGATGTCATCACACAGAAGAGTTTTCACTGTGGCTGCAGCGAGGTCGATACTAAATCAAAAGTCTGAACAAAGGTTTCTACAGGAATTCATAGCTTTAATTGGAGTAATCATGTCATTCCAATTCATTCCGTGAAAACTGTTGATAAATCACAGATAAAGAATAATAAATATAAGTATATCATAGCATCATCGATATAGCAATAAACACAGTCTTTTTGAGAAACTCATTAAATAATGTACATTGTGTCACGATCTTTATAACTCATTAAAATAACCCCAGACACTATTGTAGTCCATATGTATTAAGTGGTTTTACATAAATACAAATCACACTACAAGTGTCTCAACTAGACTTCACTATATCTTGAATAAACGATGAACTAAACAATTATAAACTCCAAATCTCTACTTAGTGCTTCAGCACTCTCATAATATATCATCAAATTATTAGCAGTATCTTTACTCCCATCCTTGTTCTTAATATAAAATCAAATATACATATATCATAACAGCATGGGCTTGCATGTCTTACATTACATTGCATACAACATCTCTCAGTAAGAAGTTCAAAACATACACACTAATTTACACTTTATGTTTCAACAATTCATAGAAATAGATTCAATATACAACAAAACTAACCTCTTTGCCTGACATAATGACAAACTTAGAACTGAAATCCCCATGATGCGCTGGCAAAAAGGGGATCCTTGGACCTCAAGACAACCATGTTCTTGTAGCCTTCTGAGTGTTTGATATCAAGTGGCTATCAATAGATGGCGCTATACTAGGCACCTTGCCTGAGGAAGTGCTATTACAAATATATGTGTATTCATGTCATGCATCAATAGTACTAGAAACAAATGACTTGGGTGATAAAGAATTAAGTGCAACTGTCACAACATATATTGCCGATTTTATCTAAAATAATTGAAAGGGCAGTTTATTAAAATATCTTTGAATATCTGTCTCAGCATAATCTATTTTATAAGAACCAATTTTGATTTCGTCCTAAGCACTCATGTGAAACAGCCCTATTGTGCATGGTGAACCAGTGGTCAGACAATGTAGACAAAGGGTATTTGAATGGTGTAGCTTTTATAGATCTCCGACGTGCATTCGATACAGTCAACCACTCTCTCCTCTTAAATAGATCACATCAATATGGTTGCTCTCCGCATGTAATTAAATGGTTTGAATCATACTTGAAAAATCGCCAACAATTTGTCTCATTAGGGAAAGAAAAATCAACATTTAGAAATATAACGATGGGAGTTCCACAAGGGTCCATCCTGGCCCCGCTCCTTTTTACTCTATTTGTTAATGACCTCCCTTGCTCCATCTCAAATGGCATTGTTTATATGTATGCGGATGATACTACTATTTCTGTATGTGGAAAAACTAAGCAAGAGGTAGAACTGAAACTGACAAAAGCTCTTGGTGAACTGAATTCTTGGCTGAATAAAAATAAGTTGATTTTGAATAGTGATAAAACCAAAACGATGCTGCTAGGATCAAAGCAAAAGCTCAGATCATTAGATAACAGTATGCTGTCGATTGAATTAAATGGATGCCAATTGGAATGTGTATATACATATAAATGTTTGGGAGTTATAATTGATAACAGTCTTGACTTTAAAAAACATATCGAAAGTATTGCTTTAACTGTGAAACAGAAATTAGGAACTATTCGTCGATGTAAACATTATTTTGATAAAGCACAATTGAACAAACTGTACTGGGCTTTTGTAGTGCCCCATTTAATGTACTGTTGTACCGTTTGGTCTGGAAGATCTGAAGCAAACCATAGTAAACTGGAAAGATTACATAAGAGGGCAGCATATATGATATCTTGTTTTTCCTGGGAAACCCCATCTGAACAAGTGTTTGAAATTCTATCCTGGCCGAAAGTAGATCATCTGTTTTTTAGAGCATCTTGTTGCATGATTCATAAATGCTTACATAAACCTGCACCTGAAGTACTAGGTGATAAGTTTATTTATATTGAAGCGATATCATCTCGAACAACAAGGAGCACAAATAAGATGCTAATTAGGATGCCACATGTTCGTACGACCTTTTATCAGAAGTCATTTCTTGTCACAGGTCCATTAAACTAGAATAGATTACCCGAACGTATTCGATTTATAAAAAAAATGAAACCATTTAAACAAGAATTGGCAAAATGGCAAAAGACATCCACGTTTTAATATGATTATGGTATGATATAACTCTTCTTTCTCTCCTCTTTTTATATATTTTATCATATCTTCTTCTTGTTTCCTCTTGTTGGTTTGTTATTGTGGTTTTATGTTGCTGTTGTTGTTGTTGTTTTTTAAATAACTTTTTTACTGTTTGCTTCAATAGGATATATGGCATTTACATATTTGTATCATATACATTTTACTCATTTCGTTATTCTCTATGTTCAAATCCTTTTTTATAACCTGGTTTGCAATTTTTTGTTTATTAATATCGAATTTTGTAATTTTCTATATTTATTTATATTTTTATATTTGTATCATATACATTTTACTCATTTCGTTATTCTTTATAATCAAATCCTTAGTTATAACCTGGTTTGCATTTTTTTGTTTGTTAAAATCGAATTTTGTAATTTTCTATATTTATTTATATTTTTATATTTGTATCATATACATTTTACTCATTTCGTTATTCTTTATAATC